>CAJVPT010004061.1:0-14104 GCA_910592055.1 Acaulospora colombiana
TTTCATGTTCTATGTCCATTTCCTTCTCCGGTTGTTGTGGTTGGACGGTGTTTTGGACTAGGACTTGGTCTTGGCTCAAATTTGGCTTGGTTTTATCCTTGCTTGCGACCTGAATTTTGCTAGGAGTTATTGGATCATGTCTTGCGTTCAGTTTGTTCTTTATATTGGTCTTAGTGATTTTACCGCTGAGTCTGGAGTTTAGTGTGTCATTATAGTTCAAGGTTGTGTCTCTGGCCCTGAGGGACCTTGCAGCCATGGTCGTTGTTAAAGGTCGCTGTGATCGAGGGGTCGTTCTTTGAGTTTTTTCCGTTGTTACTATAAAAGGAAATTTTCAAAAATTGTATGCATTCAGGAAAGAGTTTTTTTTTTTTTTTTTGGCTGTACATCTTCTATTATATTTCAGAACATCTATAAGTTTATTTATATATTCTTTTGATTAGATGATTTGTTTTATTAGCATGGCTTTTCAGTTTCTATCTTGATTTTCACTTCAAATCTAGACATTAATGAAGTTATTGCTTGTTGCCTTGTAGCTTTTAACCAATCTATGGGATTGCCTAATAAAAGGAATTGTTTTTCTTTCCTCAGATTTTTATATTTATTTAGTTGCGAAAGAAGATGAACTTGTAATATATCTATTTCTATTATTTGGGATAATTTATTTGATTGGAGTAGAGTATAGTTCCTATTAAGATTGTATATCAATTAGTATGGAGCAAATTGGATTTTGTTTTTCAAAAATGATGTCTTTTTCAATATGTCAAGTGAAGAGCTAGAGTAGACTGCCTAGTATGTTTTTATCTTATCTGGATATACTGGAAAAGCTTCAATTTGAATATTATAGCCTGTTCAATCTAGTTTATATAAGGACTTCTTTAGGATATTATGATTTCTATCATCTTTTTATAGACTTTTTTGTATTAAAAGGGACTGGTCCTTTATAGTGGTTAAAGAGAATTTAGATTGCTCTTTATTTCTTGAGTATTATTATAGTTGTATTTATAATTTGATCCAGAAATATAATTTTGTACTTACAAAGTGATAGGATGGCTTTTTCATATTCTCTATTATTTTGCAATATTGACTTAATAGATAAGATACCTCACTAATATTTAAAGATTTTTTTTCATCTCCAGCTTTGAAACGTGATTTGTAGATCTTTGGCCAGAATCAATATTGTAGCTGCAGTTTTCTTTAATTATCTTGTGTAAGTTTACAGGATTATCTAAGATATTTCTAGATTCTTAACTTTTAATTTGGCTTTATTTTAATTAAATTATATTGATTATACTGAAGGCCTCACTATTGTTAAGCTAACAGAATAGTGCTAATATATAGCTTTTCAATTGTGTTTTTCAGATGTTTTTGAGACAATATATTTCTTTATTATGGATGTAATTATTTAAGATTGTTCTATAAATTAAGGTTTTATTTTTGAAAACCTTCCTGAACATGATTATAAGTTTATCATATGTCTTTTAATTAAGATGCATATATTGTATTTTATATTCTATTCATAAGATGAGCATTCTACTCATAATATATCAAGCTATTTTTCTATTAACTTCTTTTTAAATATTGCCTGGACTACTACTCTAATTTTTGATTTTATTAGATTGATTATATCCTGACTTTTCTGTTTTGGTTTTAGCCAAATACCAAGAAATCTGATCTAATTCTTCTTATCAATTTTATTATTCACAATATTCTCTATTCGAACTTGAACCCTTCCAAATCTTGAGAATTTTGGTTGATAATGAGGAGGACTGGCTTTATTATATTAATTTATAAGTCATTTACCATGTAAACCTTTTTTGCTTCTTCTAAAATACTTTTCAAATCTTTTTTGAATTTGACAATCCATATTGTATCATTCATGTAGGCTATTATTGCCTGTCTTAGAGAGAGTTTGATCTTCTTCTCAAGTTTGTGGAAGTTGAATAATCATTCTTCTTTCATAGTATAAATTAGATTGATGCTATTTTGAATTTTACATAGCAGCAGGTCATAAAAAATTCTTCATAATAGTGGGGAGATTGTTTCTCCTTAATTTATATTATCTTCTGCAACTATTGGATTAGAAAGTCCATTGAAAAAAATAATACTACAACTTCTGTCTTTGAAAAGATCTATTATAATTTTTTTGATAATTGTAGTAATTCAAATGTGTTTTATAACTTTTTCAAGTATAAAGAGAGATATTGTATCATATGCTTTAGAAGTGTCTTGAAAAAGAATCATAATTCATTTTCTTTTTCTCTAGCTTTTTCACATATACTATTTAATAGATGGATGAAAGTTTGAACCTTTAAAGATTTTGTGTTATTTACATATTCTTGATAGATAATTAGTAAAAATTTTAATAAAATATTTTGAACTGTTTCTAGAAAAACAATGGGTCTGATATTACTCAGTTGATATTTTCAAGGCTTGGATTTAAGAATTACTTTTTCATTTTTCAGATATTCATCCATATTTAGAACTTTGTTGAATAACAAGTATAAGACATCTTTTTATTTGGTACCTAAGTTCTTGAGCATTTCATAACTAATGTATGAGAAACTGGCTACCTTTTGTTAGAAAGATGTTGCAAAATAGTTTTAAGCTCCTCTATTTTGATTTTCTTTATTAATGATAAATATCATATTAGATTGATTTGCTCTTTAGATTGATATTCTTTTTTTCAAGAAGAATCCAGGCTTTCAAAGTTGATATTTTTTTGTTTGAAAGTTTATTTATAGTAGTTCTCAGTTTTGCTTTTGATACTGTAGTTTGTGAATTAGTAGCCATATATTCTATTCTTTCTTTATTCTTAATCAATACTTAATTTAGTATAATTTTTGATCTTTTATGATCCAATATTGAGCTCAGCATCTATTTTTAATTGAACTTGAGGTCTTTACACCTGCTTTCTAAGGCTCTTTGATTTGATTTCTGATGTGGTAACTTTCTTTCTTCTTGAATACCATTTTGAGACTATACTCTATTTAGTGATCTTTAATAATACCTCTGAATTTTTTTTTTGTGATCAGAAAGGAGCTATTTTTTCTTTGATAGATTTATCAAACCCTTTTAGTTTCTAAATAGTCTTTTCTATATCTATTAGGATTCTTGTATTCCAGTTGGCTTGTATTTTTTTTTAAAAAAAAGTGAATCTTATTGTTCTTCTATAAGCTTTAAAGTCTTCTTTGGGATTGCTGATCCAGGCTTTACTTCTTTCTTTATATTAAGAGTAGAATAGATCCTTTTCTTTTTAAAATGTTTGTAAGCACTCTTGATAATTGTTGACTCAAAATAATGCCAGATCTTTTTGAGTTCTTGAGAACTATTCTCTATTCTTAGCCAAGAAAATTATAAATCAGTTTCTGAAATTTTTTTTTGTATCCAGAATTTAAATTTTTCCTATTGTTCTACTATGGGATTTAATTGGATTAGGTATTTTCTTTCCTTTTGTTTTACATTGCTTTTGTACTTGATTCTTGAGCAAATTGTTTGTTGTCATCCTTGTCAGTAATAAAGTATAGTCACTATTTGATAATATATATATTGTTTAAACTGATTTTTTATAGTAATCAGATATAGTTAATTCTATTATATAATATATTGTTTGCCCATGTAATGATATTGTTTTCTTCTTCTCAAGAGTTTTGAATATCCATGTAGTTCTAGTTTTCTAGAAAGTTGAAAAAATCTATTTTAGCTTTTCAGTATCTTGATATCCTTTTATTAATAGGTAATTAATTGATTATTGAATTGATAACTGTATTAAAATCACATATGCTTATAATCTTGAAGTGATTTCTCTACTTGTCTAAGATTTTGTTTTAAAGAAGTTGTTATAGCTATTTACTAACAGTTTTCTTTAATAGCAGATATATTTGATAGACATTGAACTTGCATCTGTTGATACAAAGTTGGCTTCTATTATATAGCCTTATATTTTTTCAATAAATTTCAACTTTTTCTCAATATTTTTATTAATAAGAAGTTCCACTCCAGATTCTTTGGATTTCTTATTATTGCTATTGTAAAAAAACTTATATATTTGTTGTAAGGTAAAAGCAAATTCTGTTGCTTTATTTGTTAGCTTGATTTTATAGATGCTTAGAATATCTATATTGAATTCTTATATAAGTTTATATAGTCTTTGTTGATCCAAGCTGATATTAATTCTTCTAATATTATATGTTTTGATTAAGATAATATCAGTTAATATAGAGTTATCTATAGTATATTTGTTATATAGTATATACTCTTTTTCAATTCTATTACTAGTATTCTTTTTGATTATGCTAAAGAAGTCATTTAGTGATATAACATATGTTATATAAGGAAGGGTTATATTGATGTGTACTATTTCCTTTGGAATTGCATCTTTTTTTCAGGATGAGCTTGCTTGTTTTCTCTTGTAGATTAAACTCTCTCCTGATATACTTTGATTGAACTGGTGTTAATCTTAGAAGTAATTGTTCTATCATCTTTCTCTACTCTATTCTGATTATCTATTTTCTCTTCGATTAAATTATTCTATTATTTAATCATTTGTAATTATTCAGGATCTGATAAAGAGAGTCTTGATCACTTTTACTTTCAGGATAGGGACTTTTAAATATATTGTATAAACTTTTTTCTCTATTACAATAATTGATTGGCTTTCTGTTATTACTGATAATAAAGCATTTGGAAGTTTCTGTTATTCCAATAATGTGTTTATTAATTAAGAATTATATTTTCTTCTTTTTTCTCTTCTTTTTAGGTCTGTTCTTTTCTTAAAATCACTTTCTGTTTCTGAGTCTTTCTCAAATGTTATGCCCTAATATTGCTTCCAATATTAGTTTGACCCAATTATTTTGAGTGCAGTTTGACCTATGTTGTTTCAAAATGGACTTTTTCTTCATTATAATTACTGTTTTCAGTTTGAACCTCTTTATTGCTTTGTATTATTTCTTTTTCAAAGTGTTCCTTAGCACTTCAGCTAAGTTTTACTAGTCAAAATTGTGTCATTTAGTTGCTGAATTATTGTTGAATTTGATTAAATTTAATAATAAAAATATTGCTGAATTCTTTTTGATTGCTACCACTCAGTATATTACTATTTTGACAATAAAGTAGTAATCAAAAATTTGACAATCAAAAATTTGGCAATCAAAAAAATTAGTATATTAATAATTTGTCAAAAAATTTATCAACAATTTATCAAATAATTTATTACAATCTGATAATAATTCATTAACAATTCATTAAAAATTCATTATAAAATTATTTATTAACAATTCAATAAAAATTTGATATTAATTTATTAATAATTCACAAAAAATTCATCAAAAATTCATCAATTATTCATTAAAAAATTCAGTAACTATTCATTAAAACTATTCATTAAAAATTCATTAACAATTCATTAAATATTCAACAACTATTTATTAAATTATTCATTAAAAGTTTATTGACCATTAATTAAAAATTTGGCAACTATTTATTCAAAAATTTATATTATTTTATATTATTTACATAATAATATATAATTAATTAAACAAAACTCTTTCCCGCAGATCTTTTTTTCTAAAAAATTTCCTTTTTTGGTAATTTTAGGAAAAAGAAAGAAAGTGAATGGAAGAGATAAGTTCTCATCGAGAACTCAGAAAACAATATACATTGGGGTGACCCAACTACAATGAAAATCATTTGGCAAAGAGTCATATGAAAAATACATACACAGAAACAAATATGGACAATATGAAGGAAAACACAAAGAATAAAGGAAAAGCAGCCACAAGGAAAGAAAACGAACCTGTAAAACAACAAATAATCTTCAATAAAGCATAACAAAGCACCTCCCAAGATCCCAACAACAATAAGAAAGCAAAAATCGCCACTGACAGCACCCCTTGGAGTGAATAGATTGAAAAAGAATTCGTAACAAATGCACACAGAACAACACTCCATCACCTCAAAGAAACATAGAAAACAATTCCAGCGACCAACACACAGCCCCCAATCATCAAGAACACTCTAAAGAAGTAAATATAGAGATAGAAATCGAAGATGAACCAGCAGGAAGCTCATCCCAAAACACCCTTTTACAAGAAGAGGAATGGCAAACAACACCAAAATACAGAATCAAAACCAATCAGTATGACAAATCCCGACCCAAATTCCCTCTCGATGGAAAAGCCAAATTTGGCAGAGAAAGAGCCAAAACAGGAATCAAGGCAAGTGAAATCCCTGGAAGAACTATCAACCAAAAGATCTCCTTCCTGACAAGAAGCTTAGACTTCTTGGTAGGCATTATGTCAGTCTTTAGCAAAGGAAAAGGAGAAAATGAACATATCATTGCCATTTTCAGTGACAAACAGGCTGCAGATGAGGCATGCAACCTTATCTTACTCAATATAAACAACATGGATTTGGAACACATGGAAATTACAACTCCTTTCCAAAAAAAAAGAAAACAGTATCATTGTATGGGACATCCCTTTAAACATCAAGTTCATTGAAGTGCAACAAACTTTTGTCAAATATGAAGAGATCACCAACATTACAATGACAACCCAACAAATGTGGCAGACTGCTACGATTACTTATGAAAATCAAGAAAACAAACAGGCAATCCTTAACAAATAGAGTGTTTCACTAAGATCCGACTCAGTTAGGGTTTTTGACGTACTATAAAATGTGAAGCAGATGAAGGAAAGAGGTGCAATAGTAACCAAACTCACCAATTTCCCACCAAATACCACAGCCTTCGACTTAAGACATATCTGTGAACAAACCAAAGCCAAGATATGTTACATCCCCAGACATCTCTCCTATAGGAGAAAAAGATTTACCATAATCAGCTTTGACAATGAAAAAACAAGAGATGCAGCAACTGACAGGAACTTTTACTTGTGAGAAACCATAGTCGAATGGAAACCAATCGACACAAAATTATACAGCATCTGTAGTAGCACTGAACATCTGGTGGCTAGCTGCCCATCCAAAGAAAAACGAACACAATGGAACCAATACCGCTTAGAACAAGCCGAACACTTTGGCAAACTATACACTAAATACAAACCAATACATACTGAAGCAATTAGAGCCATTACTAAAAATAAATAGCCAAACAAGAGAACTCAACCAGGCTTATACATAGCAGCAGCAAGACAGAAACAAAAGCAAAAAAAAGAGGATGAACAAATCAATACATCTACAGAAACAAATGCTATGGAAAAAGTCCTTAACATCCTCAAGACAATCAGACAAGAAATCAGAGAAATTAAAGAAGAAATTACTGATCTAGATGAGTGAATCATCAACCTAGAGAGCTATAATGAAGATTATATGGAACAAATGGAGAAAGATCAGATCTTCCACCAAGATACAAACAGTCTAACAGAGAATATTGAAGAAACTCCTGAAAACCTGCAAGATATCCAACTGCAACAACAATGAATCCACTCAACAATGAGTTATCTGGATCAAAATATGGACAAAATGTTTAATGTTCTTACTAACACTCTAAACACGAACACATTCCCCAACTCCCCACCCAACTATCAATGATAGAGGACTCTACAATCACAAACAACTACAATACCACTACTTCAACAACACGTAGAAATAGAAAAAAGAAAAAAAAAATACTGAGATAGAGAACACAAATCCACCCAACATAAACTCTCCATCTTATAACAACACTCCCCCATACATCACAACAAACAACACATGGATGACAACCACTTATAATATTTAGAACCTAGTGGACAAACACAAAAGAGAATCAAGGTTCAAATAGTATGTTACAATGCAATGGGATATAATAGTCACAACAGAAACAAACAGAACCACTATCAATCTAAACACTGGACACACCCATCATACTACATACTATGGTTTCACAATGATGAACAAATAATCAGACAAGGCCTGAACTTAATGCTCACCAAAGAAATAACTAGTCACATATATAATCACAATTTATGGCAAGGAAGACTTATCCATGCCAATCTAACCTTTCCAAAAAAACAAAAACTCATAATCATAGGAGTATACTTCATACAGACCACAGAGACAAAAGATAACTAGAAACCCTAAACAAGTTAAATCAATGGATTTGAGAAGCAATACAAAAGGATTGGCACCTTTTAGTACTAGGAGATCTCAATGGTATATCAAATCCAGCATGGGACAAAACTGCACTGGAAACTGTAGCATATCAAACAGATCCTCTGGCCCTCAAATAGAGATCCTCACTGACCATGAACTAGAAGATACTTATAGATACCACAATCCAACAAAGAGAGAGTACACATGGAACCACAATAATAGCAGTAGCAGAATTAATCAAATCTGGATAAACATCTTTATATCCTGGAATAGTAGGAAAGCATATATTGGAGAAGCCCTAGATCCCTTAATCCCCAGTGATCACAGACCAATAACTATTGAAATAGAAGTATGGTGACTCAACTCTCCCCAAGGTAATACTCATCACAAGCCCAACCATAGATAAAACTAACAATTAGTAAACAGTAAACAATAGGAAAAGTTTAGCAGAGAAATAGATGGAGCACTCAGCAAACAAGGCAATAAACCAATAACAATTGATAAGCAGTGAAATACCATATACAACCATATCCTCAAGGCTGCCAAACTACATATTCTCAAAAGAAAACCACATCGAAGGAAAAGAATATAAGAAGAATAGTGGCAAACAAAAGATCCCTTAATAACAATGCAGACCTTTCAAAATAAACTAAAAACAATACAAAAAGCTGACAAGCCTAAGATCAAAGTACCAACATTTCCTCAGGAGATAGGCATAGAAGTCCAATAACAGCTACTCAGCATATAAAAAGAACATCCCAATGACTTTATTTCACAATGGATCATCCACCTATAGAAAATAATACGAGCTCACAAAGTCATTGCCTGGGCCATAACACATAGAAAACAAAACCAAGCAATCAAACAGAGAATAGCAACCAGACAACTGTTTTTAGCAACCAATAAAAGAGCAATGATAAACAGCATTATGGACAGACCTCATAAGGCCATCTTTCTAGATAAACTAATCGTGAAGGTAGAGGAAACCAATATTATAACAGAACCAGAAGAAATTAAATCCAGGGTCAGGAAACATTTTCAACAATAGACACCCACCAGAAATATTAAACACCTAACAGAATATCCAGTATGGGAATAGGAATACTCACCTAAAGATTCCATTGATCTCAAATAGTACTACTCAACCACTATAGAGATATCAAAAGAATAACTAAGGAAAGCAATCAGAGACAGAAGCAGCAAATCAGCATCAAATAGAAACCAAATTCCATATCTAGCCTTCAAAAAACTAGATAAAAAGGCCTTCGAAGAAATAAGAAATATTTTCAACTGTATCATCAAGAAAGGCATAACTCCCACAGAATAGAGCAAAGGTAGCATTTACCCTATACCCAAACCCAAAGATTGGCAAAACAACTTGGACATTATAAAACCCATTACTCTCTTAGATGTCAGGAGAAAAATTTTCATCAAAATTATCACTGACAGAATAGTCCAATGCCTAAGTGAACACACAATCCTATCAGAATTAAACTAGGCAGCTCTTCCAGGAAACAGTACACAAGAACCTATTCATATTATCAACAATATCATCAAAAATGCTAAAGAAACTAAAAAACAGGCCTGGATTCTCAGCCAAGACATATCAAAAGCCTTTGACTCTGTGAACCTAGAGATGCTCACCAAAGCTCTCAAATGAATCAAGATCCCATCACCGATAATAAACATACTCCTAAATATTCTCAACCAAAAATAGAATATTGTTCTGACATGCTATGGACCCACAGAGGAATATGAGATCAAAGATGGTATTGATCAGAGTGACACAATCTCTCCTCTTTTATGGCACATCTTCTATAACCCCTTAATCTTATACATTACCAAAAACTTCACCGGCTATACCATCACCACCAAAAATTGTAGAGAAATCAAAGAAGGACGGCTACAAAAAAAAGTATGTACAGCAGTCAGTGCATACATGGATGACACTACCTGGATCACCGACAACAGGAAGGAAATGCAACAAATCATTAGGAAAGCTGAGGAATTCTATCACTTAAATGATATAAAAATCAATCCCCAGAAGTCCTATCTCCTCATTATAAATGGACACGACAGTGATTTCAATCAAGGCATAAAAATGGAAGACTACACAATACAGGGTTGCCCTCCAGGAACACCTGTTAGAATACTAAGAGTATGGCATGATAGCTTTGATAGGAAAGATTACCAAAAAACTCTCGTTCAGCAAAAATTCAAAAAAATCAAATCCTTACTAGGAATAAAAAATTTGACCGACAAACAGATGCAATATGTAATCAACCAAGTATTAATTCCCAGTGCAGAATACCTATACAACGACATGATACTCTCTGAAAAAGTATGCAACCTACTTATGAGCAGTATCACATTCACTTTTAAACATAAATTAGATTTAGCCAGAACAGTTCCTAACAACATACTCTTCAACAAACATGAATACAATATTATACACTTCTGGGACAGACAATTACTCCTATACTCCACTAACTGGTGCAATAGAATCAACAAACAGAATAAAGCAGGTGACATCGCAAGGGCCAGATTACAATCCATCCAAAACAACTTCTAGTCAACACAGTTCATCTTGAGCAAACTAGAACACTCGCTAATAAACTTAGGAAAGAACCTCACATATGACATAATCTGGCTTATGAGAAGATATGGCTTCACCTTCTCATTTACCCCAAACACAGATAGCCCTATACTCATAAAAGAAGTAGACACACCAATAGAAAAAATCATGAGCAAAAAATTCTATTCAAAACATCATCAGGAACTAAAAAAGTCCAACCTTATGTTCACTGGCCAAATATTAAACAGAAGCAAAACCAAGTCCCTGGACTGGTGCCAAATCATCAGGATGGGAAAAAAAGCAGTCCCAGGTCCAACCTCCAGCTGATTTAGCACCATCAGCAGAAGGCTAGAAAAACTAATTGAAAGGAAGGAAATCTTCAATTCCCAAAATATCTCATCAAATATATTTAAACAAGAAGCTCCCACATCTGAAACCTCAACTACCAGACCACATTGGATCTGCATCACCAAGGAAGGTAAGACAATTATTAAAAAGAAACAACAGAAAATTGATTAACATACAACACAATACAGACATTACACTCAGGAACCAGAAAGCTTCCCTCTGGAGGCATGCATTGGTTGTAATATCAATATTCTAAATGAAAATACTGGCGAATGCAATTTCAATATCACAAAACAATGGTCAATTACCATTCCAGTACTAAAAAAGCAAAATATCAACAAACAAAACCAACACTGCAAACAGAGAACTCCAATGGAGAAATAGAGTATCTCCCAACTCTCTAAATACTATACTTCTGGAATATACTACACAAAACAACATGAACTCACAAAAAGTCGAAACTGAAATCACAGTTCCAACAAGGTTGCAAAGATGCTTAGAAAAACTGACTAACATAATAAAAGATATCACAGATAGTCTTACCACTTTAAAAACAATAAAAAAAAAACTAAATGTCTATGCAATCTTCGATATCTACACAGATGGCTCTCTAATCAAATTCAGAGACAAAAACTACATGAGACTGGGATGGATCATTATCAGCCCAGATCAGAAGACACACACCTTCCAGAGACAAATAACTAGACACCCCTCATCAACCAGAGCAGAAATAGCAGCTATCTTAACAGCCCTTAGCACTCTACCTGAATACAGCACTGCAAATGTATTCACCGACAGCCAAGCAGCAATCAATAGAATCCTGAAAACACAAAGAAAAAGTATGAAAAAAATTATAAAAATACAGAAAAACTATAACATACTGCTACAAATCTCTGAATGGTGCAAAGTACAAAATATAAAGCTGTCACTCTTCAAGGTAAAAGGCCACCCAGGAATCGACCACAATGAAAATGCAGACAAACTAGCATAAATACATCCTTGGAGGGGCATGCTACCAAGGAAAAATGAAATTGAGATAGCAGGAATATGCAACCAACATATCGGAATAACCTCTCAATGGAACAATATCTCTACTGAAGTCCCCATAAAAATAATCACAAAAAAGCTAACAAGCACCATACACTTAGCAAAATAGAGACTACTAAACAGAACAAGATATAACTTTAGTGACAGAATTATTAAAGAAACAAATTAGCCTACAACCATTACATACTTGCAAACAACCAAGATGAGTGACCACCATACAACTTGGGAGGATCAAAAGTTGAGAAAATTCTGCCTTAGCATATGGAATGAGGAATTACCAACCAAAAGCAAACTATACGCAAGAGCTCCATTTTTATATCAAAACAAGTACTACCTGATATGCAAAGAACCAGAAATTAACACACACCCCTTCACGTGCCTACAAACTAGACAAAATATTAAAACATTCATAATCAACACAATAGTTGAAAGTGTGGAAACACATGTGGATAGAGTCAAAAGCTCAAAATTCATAGACTAGATAAAAAACAAAACTAACCTGAGATATAAGGAATACCTAATAGCAAATATAAGAGGAGTATTCTTCAAAGAACTAATCTGCGACATTAAAGGAATAATCCCAGACAAACTAGTCAGGAAAAGCTGCATATTCTTAATATACACAAAAATCATCAAACATCTTTATCAGATATGGACTAAAGGATGTGACGCCTTTCAAGAGTGGAAAACACAAAATGGAATCACAAGTCAAAAGGAAAAAAAGTTCAATTATGAATCTAAAGATAAAGATCCAACCTTCACGCAAAGAGAACAATTCATAAAAGACCAATTTGTTCACCTGGTTAATGAATTTATAACACAATGGATAACAAATGCAATAGACAACTTTCATATCTTAGAAATTTATTTTAGCATTAGCCCAGCCTTGTCAGGTTAGCTCCTAATAAAGGGGTGGCAACAAGCTGTAAGGTGAGTCCCTCGTAAAAGAGGTTATCTCTATTGAGTTTTGTTTGGTAGTAGACTGGTAACATATCTTAAAAAATTTCTATGTAATAATACTACATAAATACAAATAAAACAAGGTTAAGCCAGTATTTAAATATATATATATAATTAATTAAATAGGATTATTTGTACCTAATTATCAATACCAACTTGCAGTCACTGGATCAAAGATACCCGAAGTACATGTCAAGACCATAGACAAATGGCTCAATCTTTATGAATGGTAGTAATCTGGGGAAAACAGTATGGCATTTATCAAGTCTGTTAGGGTATATGCTAGAAGTATCAAAATTCCCCTTTCTAAAATGGAGTTATCGCAATGGTAAAAAAGAACAAATTGACAGACGATGGGCCCCAAACTTTTTCTCTTTTCTTCTCATCTCCCTTATATTCTAGAGCCCCCATGAAACTCCTGACTTATCATTACTTAGAAGAACATCTATAGAAGATCTTATACTAGATAAAATATGGAAGAAATGAGACCAGAACTGGTAGACAATAGTCGAATATAATTAAACTATTTTTCTTAATCCTTCAATGCCTTTTTTGTAATGCAAAATCTTCACTCCTGTTTAAGCTTGTATAGCCTTGCCCCCTTATCATAAGAATAGTTAGCTTGAGAAGTTTGATAGGATATCAAACATATTTTTGTCAAGTGGATCCTAAACTTCGACAAATTTCTTGAGTAGTAGAACACAATTAGGAATACAATCTTTTCTTCTTTTTCTTTTTATACATATTTGAAATTTATTTCAGTATTAGTGGTACTATACACTAATCCTCTGGTCTTTAAAGAGGTGGCCTAGTTACAAGATAAAGTGACCCTTAAAGGAGATCTTTTATTGTTTTTATTTTATTAGACAAGAAAATTCAGATATACGGTATTTGAGTTATACTCAATTCCTTCTATCTATAAGTTTCAATAAAGTATGGCAAAGTCAGCATTTTAAAATATATATATATATATATATATAATTAATTAAATTATAATAATATAAATATCCAAAATGATAATACGAAAGGTTATAGTATGACTACATCTTGGGATGCAGAACTAAGGCAGTACAAGGAAAATAA
>CAJVPT010004062.1:0-14103 GCA_910592055.1 Acaulospora colombiana
GAGTGGCAGCAATCGAAAAGAATTCAGCAATATTTTTATTATTAAATTTAATCAAATTCAGCAATAATTCAGTTGCCGAATGACATAATTTCAACTAGTGTTTTGTAATCCGACAAAGTTTGATCCTTTTAAGATTTTGTATTGTTTACAAATAGCTGATAGTCAGTTGATAAGGATCTTAGTAAAGTATTTTCAAACTGTTTCCAAAAGAATAATGGGTCTTGTATTGCTCAGATCGAATTTTTAAGGCTTGGGTTTGGGAATGGGATAGATGTTACTACTTTTCCATTTTTTAAATATTTGACCTGTGCTTAAAACTTTATTAAAAAGAAGACATAAAATTTTTTTCCTTTGATCCCTAAATATTTGAGCATTTCATAGTTGATGTATGAAAAGCCAGCAGCTTTATTGTTTGGAAGAGATTGCTAAATGGCTTTAAGCTCTTCTACTTTGATTTTTTCTGTTAAAGGTGAATATCATGTTGAGTTTATACATTCTTTGGATTGATATTCTTTTTTCCAGGAGAGGTCTAGATTATCAAAATTGATATTTCTTTTCTTGAATACCCTTTTGTAACATTCTTCAACCTTGCTTCTAATAGTTTGAAGGTTAGTAGCAATATATTTTTTCCTTTCCTAATTTGTGATTAGCATCTGATCTAATATAATTCTTAGTTTTTTATAGTTTAAGACTGAGTCCAACATCTGCTTCTAGTTGAGTCTAAGATCATCACATTTGTTGTCCAGAGTCTCCTTGATTTGGTTTCTGATATGAAGACATTATTTTTTCTTGCATATCATTCTGAGGGTATGTTTTATTTTAGTAATTTTCCTCAATTGCTCTGGGATCTCTTCTTGTGACTGAGGAGGTGCTAGTTCTTTGTCAAGGAATTCATAAGTGTCTTATAGATTCCAAATAACCTTCTCTATATTTTTCATGTCTTCTATAGTCTTTATATCCCAGTTAACTTGAATTTTCTTTAGAAGAAAGTAAATCTTATTGGCTTCTCTATATGCTTTAAAATTCTTCTTTGGAATAATTGATCCCATATTAACTTTTTTTTTTTGCTAGGAGTGAAGTAGACTCTTTTCTTCTTGAGACACTTGTATATACCCTTGATGATTATAGTTTCAAGTTCTTGCTAGACCTTTTTGAGTTCTTGAGGGCTGTTCTCAGTTTCATGCCAGGAGGTCTGTGTATCAATTTCTGAAAGCTTGTATTCTATTCAAAGTTTGAATTTTTTCCATTGTTCTGCAATAGAATTTACTGGATCTGGTATTTTTTTATCTTTTGTTCTACATTATTCTTGGGCCTGGTTTTTGAGCAGATTATTTATTGTCATTCTCATTAACAAAAGGGTATGGTCACTACCCAGTAATGTCTTTACTGGAATGTTTTTGAATTTATATGTATTATTTAAACTGATTTCTGATAGTATCCAGATATAGTCTATTCTGCTATATACTGAGTTGTTTGCTCATGTAAAGGTAATATTTTCTTTTTTTTCTCAGGAGTTTTGAATATCTATATAGTTCCAGTCTTCTAGGAAGTTGAAGAAGCCTATCTCAGCTTTTCTATATCTTGAAGTTGTTTTGTTAGTGTATGGGGATCAATCCACTATTGGATTGAAAATTGCATTAAAATTACCTATGATTATAACTTTAAAGTAATTCCTTTGCTTATCTAAGATTCTATTTTGAAGCAGTTATTGTAGCCATCTACTTTTAGCTTTTCCAAATGGCAGATATATTTGATAGATATAGAGTTTGCTTCTTGTTAATAGAAAGTTGGCTCCTATTATGTAGCCTTCAATTCTTTCAATTGATTTTAGCTTTTTTTCGATATTTTTGTTGATAATAAATCCCACTCCAGATTCTTTGGATCTTTCATTATTACAGTTATAGAAGAACTTGTGTGTTTGCTATAAGTTAAAAGCGAAATTTGCTGTTTTTTCTATTAACTTAGTTTCACAAATTTCTAGAATATCTATATCGAGTTTTTGTATAAGTTTATATAGTCTTTATTGATCAAGATTAGTATTGATATCTTTAACATTATATGTATCAATTGTAATAGTATCATTTAATATAGAGTTGTCTATAGTATAGTTATTATATAATGTTCATTCTTTGTTTATTTTTCCAATAGTGTTCTTTTTAATTGTATCAATAAAGTTGTCAAGTAGTGTAGTATGTATTGTATTGGGGGAGGGTATATTCATATCTGCTATTGTCTTAGTGATTGTACCTTTTTTCCAGATGAGCTTGATTCCTCTTGTGGATTAGATTCTCTCCTGGTATATCTTGATTGGACTGGTGCTGCTTTTAGAAGCGGTTGCTCCATCACCTCCCTCTTATTCTATTCTGATTACCTGTCTTTCCTCAATTAAATTTATTCTATTGTTCAATCATTTGAGATTATCCAAGATTTGATGAATTGGATCTTGATCACTTTCACTTTCAAGATAGGGGCTTTCAGATTTATTGTGTATTCTTTGTCTATTGAGATAATTAACAGATTCTCTATTACTATCAATAGCAAAGCATTTAGGAGTTTCTGTTTTGTTGACAGTAAGCTTATTGTCTTGAAGATTGCTTCTTCTTTTTCTTTTATCAAGATTTATCCTTTTCTTGATCACAATTTCTAATTCATCCTCTAATGTTGTGTACCAGTTGAGCCTTGTATTGTTTTTGATATCAGTTTAACCTATTTTCATATCATCAGTTTGTTGTTTATTTAATTGTATGAATTTAGTATCAGATTCTTCAGCTTCATTGAAATCTTGTCTTTCTTGCAAACACTTTTGTTCTTTATTAAAGTATTCTTTTGCACTCTATATAAGTTTGTACCCATAAATGCAAATATAATGTTTTAAGGTATTGTTGAGATCTTTTGCTATTTAAAAGCAAATTACAGCATAGCCTCTTCATTTGAGTGTATGCAGATTTTTAGAAATGTAGCATGCTCTAGTCTTGGTATGTTTGACTACTCTCACAATTAATCTAGTGATAGTATTATATACTCAATATAGTTGCAAGGATTGGATGTTGCATTGTTTAATAATTTTGTTGATTTTTTTATCATCAGGTTTATTTTGAGAGAAAATGACTCTAATTGTTTTTGCTCTGATGTGGATCATCTATTTTTTCTCAAGGTCCATATATTGTTTATAAGGAATGATACATGCATTGATTCTATGTTGTAATTATGAGTAGTTGTAAATATGAATGTTTGTTGTTTGTTCATATAGATTGAGGACTACCTTGATTTCTTGACATGAATAATTATAGTTAATATTGATCAAGGTAACCACCAGTGATATTTTTTTTTTCTTCTGTATTTTCTGAAACACCTTTTTATTTGGTGGTTGGCTGGGACTTAACCATTTATCCATTTCTAGAGGTATTATGGTTAAATTGTCTTCCTCCTTTCTATTGATTTTTTCAAGACATCTTAATACATCTTCTTTCTCTTTACATCAGAATATTGTCCAGGCATTGTTATTGATAAATTCTTTTATAAAGAGGTAAGAGTCTTTTGATAAGCTTAATGTATTTTGAAAATATGCTATTTGTTTTGTTTCAGTTTCTTCTGAAAGTTTTGAGGTAAATACATCTATTTTGAAATCTCCATTTTCTTTGATATGATATGGATTAATGCTGGATGTTTTCCTATTTCTTGTTTTATATGTTTGCTGTTCAGCAATATTATCCCCTCTAATTTTTTCATTAATAACTTCTATTTCAATTTTGTTTTCTATTTCTTTGTCTCTCATTTCAACTTCAATAACAATCGGGATTTCAATTGGTGTAGTTACTTGAACTTTTATGTCTATTGCCTTATCAGGTGAGTTGTTAATAAAAAGATTACTTTTCAATCATTAACTGATTTATTGGCAATGGAAGTAAGATGTATTATGTTTGTTTTGCATGTTCTGTCATATCCAGGTATTTGTCTTCTAAAAAGAAAACTAGAAGATCTTCTTCTTTTTCTTGTCCTATGGTCCATAAGTAAAGGATATGTTGTCTAAGAATATTGGCTTTGATGAAAGTAATGTGATCAACATTCAGAATTTTAGCAATGATACTATCAATAATTGAGTATCTAGTTGAACCTGAAACTGGATTTGTGATAGCTTTTTGAGTTGAAGTAATATTTAAGAAGATTTGTAAGGTCCATAACTTTCTTTGTTGATCATATTTGTCTATTAATTGAACTAAAGTTTCAATGATATGTGCTTATTTTTTCTTAGCAATCTGTAAGAGTTTGTGCTTTTTCATAGACTTGTTGATCACATAATATGAAAAGTAGATCACTATATATAATGTTGATTTTTTTTTTTTTTTTTTAACCCTAGGTATGTGTGCTTTATTAAATATTTGTATACTGTACATTTTGAATGATTCGCTAAAGCTAAGACTTTACCTAACTCACTCATCGCCATTTTGTTTTAATATACCAAAACTCTAAGTGCAACTTTAGGAGTGATTTATCGCTCCATTAATGGTTCAGGTAAATACCCTTCCAATCTTTAACATCATTGCCCACAGATTACCACTGCAGACTATATATAATGTTGATATGTTTTATTAAATACTATTTTGGATAGTGCTGAGTTATGTGATAGTTGTTCCTTGCTTATTTGAGTAATACTTGTTTGTTTGTTTATTTGTTTTGTTTATTTATTCTTGTTTATATAAACAAGATGTTGATCTATTGATTGTAAGTTGTGTTACTATTTTAGATCTATTGTGTTTTGATGGCTACTATTATATGTAAGTGTAAAGTGTAAACATATAAATAAGATGTTGATTTTTGAATTGTAAGTTGTATTATTATTTTTAGATCTATTATTATTGTTGATAGCTTCTATCATATATAAGTATAAAATATAAACACATAAATAAGGTATTAATCTATTGATTGTAAGCTGTGTTACTATTTTTAGATCTGTTATATTATTGATAACTACTATCATGTGTAAATATGAAGCAAAAACATATAAACAGGTTGTTTATTAGATATATAAGTGAGTTGCTATTCAAATTGACAAACGTGACATGTTCGCATTATGTGATCTAAGATATGAAGTGTTTTTGTATTGTTTATGTCACTCTTTACTGTTGAGTAATTGAGACTTGAATGTCCTCCTAAGTGTTGTAGGCTCTGAGCTTTAATTGATTTATTGATTGAAATTATTACCTATAGTGTTTCTCTTAGTATCAAGAAATGTGTTAACCTATACTGACCTGGCTAAGAGCTTTGTGAAGTTGAGGTTGAGTCTTCAGGAGCTTATTGTGAATCAGTTTTCTTGAAATTTTCTTTCCTCTGTAAAGAAAAACTATACTATAATAGTTTTTTTTCTAATTTTTTTTTTTTTTTTTTTTTAAACACCAACTCAACCTTTACTTTATTAGATATAATTTTTAAATATCGAAATAATACATATTAAAAAAATAATTGTAAATCTAAAAAGCTATGATATGACTATACTGGTCAACCTTGGGCATGTTGCTGTTTCTGAAGTGAGAACTAGCGAAGAGCCACTAGTGCTGAAAAAATTTTTATAGAAGGGAAGAAGGCAGGTCAAAAAATAAATGAGTGTATGGGATAGTTAATTTATATATATAATTTCTTGCTATGTGACTTTTTCAAGGGGAAAAAAATTTCATTCAGAATATTCATTAAAACTCCTTAGGTAGTACCAAATATCCATTCATATATGATAGTAGAAACACCAGTATATGGTTTGATCATATTTTAGATCCCCCAATAATTTTTGCGCAATATCAGTTGTATTTCAGATACCTTTATCTAGGTTCTTGAAAAATGTGGGAATCTCAGCCATTGCCTTTGGTAACTGACTTGTGCTCCCTTGCGGAAGCTCTCAAAACATCAGTGCAGATTATACACAGAAGTAAGATACTAATGTTCAGTAGGAAGGGAAAGTCTTTAGGATAACTACTAAGTCACTTTCTCGGGGAGATATAGAGAAAGAGAAGGTGGGTTCAATCTCATTTAGAAATGGGAAGAGGTTGGGGATAGGTGCATATGTATTGATACTGATAGATCAATCCACAGACCATTTTTATTGATCCTTATCATATGCCGGTGCAGTAAAGGCCACTATTTATACACTCCATTCTCTATATTCTTAAAAGCCGAGCCAAGAAATCAGTAAAGAAACCAATACCCTATTTTCAAATCTTTACCTATTCGATGGAGCTGAAGAGAAAACCTACTCAGTAGCCAGGAGTAGGTGACTATAACCATAAAACCTAGTTGTAGTATCTTGTGATCTTTACCATAGTTGGATGGACTCTTTCTTGAAAGAATCAATAATATAAATAGAAAAGTGTCCTGTATCCACCTGCACCTAGCCAATGACTTATGGTGGATTCCAGGTTCTTATAAAGCTGAAGAAATGCATTCAAACACATGAGGTGACCAATGGAAGCTTGTTTACATTCTTTTACTAATGTAAGCTCTATCTGTCCAATCACGGTATGAGAAACTTTGTGCTACTTAAAATTCAGGGACAAACTGAGGTAGGCAAAATTCCTCAGAAAAAACCAAGAACGAGCACTATGAGAAGCCAAACAAATGACAAGAGAGTGGAAAGTTGTCTCTTATCATTACAGAACTTCTGTGATGTTTCTCTACAGTATGATATGATAGCACATTAGTTCTTCTTCCTTTCAGAACTTTCTTGCCATTGGTAGGAAAGGTTTTTCTTGACATTTATGGTCATTAGAGATCAAGTTTTTGTTTGAAGAGAATAGTAAACAAGAGGAGAGGAGATAGTTGATGAATCTTGAAGTTTCTTCAAGTTGGTTTAAGAAGAGTAATAAGACTTTATTAGCTTAGAAGTATAAAAACTTCTTGCGAACATCTTTTTTGTGTGTAGTTAGAGAATCAGTGGAAAGAGTGCCATGAATAGTTTTTTCTCTAATACTTATCCTGTAATTATTATTACAAAAAAATATAGTAGTTTTGAAGCTTGATGACAAGCTGTTGTTGTTTTTAGACTATGTGTTTCTTAGATATTGAAGGTTGGCTTCTTGATTTTCCAAAAATATTACTAAAAAAAGAAATTTTTTAGGAAACTAGGGATCAGCGGAAAGAGTTTTTTTTGATAATTATTGTAGTTATTAATAATATAAATAAATTTATTAACAATATTATTTATTTAATAGCTTGTGAGACAATACAGATTACTTCGAAAAACTATGGCTTTGAAAATTTGAGATTTCATGTTTTTAGTTTTTGGTGAAAACTTTCTGAATACAATTAATAAAAATGCAACTGCTACCAAAATTATGGTCTGGAAAAAAATATAAAAAAATCAGTAGTACTTCAAAAATTTTCATATCTGTCCTAGGAGAGAAAATCAAAGCATGATGATACACATTTTCAAAAAAGTATGGCCAAAAGAGAATATCTCTGAAGAACAAATTGTATTCACTATCGCAATATACCAAATAATTTTAAATCTGAGTAATAAAAGTATTTTAATTAATGAAGCATTAATTAAAAGCAAAATAGAAAACAATATGGCAAGTTTTAAAATTCTTCGAAGTATTTTAGAATTATTTGTTTACTAATAATATATTTTAAGAAAAAATTAAAAAGAAAATCAAATTTACAGAAGACAATTCAAGCAATAAAGATCAAGAAATACATGAGTAGGAAGATATTGAAATTCAATGTTTTCTGAAGGAAGTAGAAAATAATAAAAAGGATTTGGAATTGTAACTGAAAAATGTAGAAATAGAAAGGTCTACTTCGACAATGAGTGATGTAAATATAAATTATTAATAAAAATATGTAAAAACAGTAATTTTCAATAAATAGATTTTTTAAAAATAAATATTTTGATAATAATATGAAATTATTTTATTAAAATTTAAAATATTTGAAAATCTTCGAAGTTCTATATATAAATATCCACTCTAAAGACTTCTAATAATGACGGAGTACCTTTAGAGATTTACATTCAAAAATCTCTAGAGATCTTTACCAAAAAAATTTTCTGATGGAGCTTAGTATCCATTTTTGATTAAATTTGAGGTCTTCATATTTATTTTCTAGGGCTTCTTTAATTTGGTTTCTGATGTGAAGACTTTCTTTCTTCTTATATATTATTCTACGGTATACTCTATCTTAGTGACTTTTAACAATAGCTTTGAAATTGCTTCTTGTGACTGGAGAAAAGTTATTTTTTTATTTATGAATTTATCAAAATTTTTTAATTTATTTTAATATCTCAGTTGGCTTGTAATTTCTTTAGAAGAAAGTGAATCTTATTAAATTCTTTATAGGTTTCAAAAGTCTTTCTTTAGAATTGCGAATCCAAGCTTCATTGCTTTTCTCATATTAAAAGTAGAGTAGATTCATTTCTTTTTAAGGTGTTTGTATGTACTGTATTCTTGATAATTATTGACTCAAAATCATGTTAGGCCTTATCAAATTTATAAGAATTATTTACTACTCTTGATCAGAGAGATTTAAAATTGATCTTTAGAAACTAGTTTTCTATCTAAAATTTGAATTTCTCCCATTGTTCAGTTGTAGAATTTACTGAGTCAGATATTTTCTTGTCTTTTGATCTATGTTGTTCTTGAGCTTAATTCTTAAGCAGATTGTTTGTTGTCATTTTTACCAACAATAAAGTATAATTACTACCCAATAATGTTTTTACTAGAATATTTTTTAAATTCATATATATTGTTTAAACTGATTTCTGGTGATGATCAGATATAGTCAATTCTACTATATGATATATTGTTCATTTATATGAATGTAGTACTTTCTTCTTCCCAGGAGTTTTGAACATCTATATAGTTCCTGTTTTCTAGAAAGTTGAAAAGGCATATTTCAGCTTTTCTATATTTAGGTGTTGTTTTATCAGAGAGTGGCCAATCTGCTAGTGAATTGATGACTGCATTGAAATCTTTCATGATTATGATCTTAAAGTGATTTCTTTACTTGTTTAGGATTTTATTTTGAAATAGTTGTTGTAGCCATCTATTTATAGTTTTTTTTGATTTCAAATATTAAATATAAAGCTTATATCTTGTTGTTAAAAAGTTGGCTCCTATTATGTAGCCTTTTATTTTTTTATAAATTCTAGCTTTTTTTTAATGTTTTTATAGATAAGGAGTCCTACTCCAGATCCTCTGGATTTTTCATTATTGCTACTATAAAAAAACTTATATGTTTGTTATGAAGTAAAAGTAAATTCTACTGTTTTATTTGTTTATTTGATTTTACAGATACCTAGAATATCTATATTAAGTTTTTGTAAGAGTTTGTATAGTTTTTGTTGATTCAGATTAGTATTAATCCCTCTGATATTATGTGTTCCAACTGAAATTGTATTGGTTAATGAAGAGTTATCTATAGTATATTTGTTATACAGCATATATTCTTTTTCAATTCTATTAATATTATTCTTTTTTAGTATACTTATAAAGTCATTTAGTAATATATTAAGTGTTATATAAGGAGAGGTTGTGTTTATGTTTGCTGTTTTCTTTGGAATTATGCCTTTTCTCCAGGATGAGCTTGACTCTTCTTGTGGATTAAACTCTTTTCTAGTATATGTTGATTGAACTGGTACTAATTTTAGGAGCAATTATTCTATCGCCTCCCTCTTATTCTGTTCTGACTATCTGTTTTTTCTTCAATTAAATTTATTCTATTATTTAGTCATTTATAATTGTTTGAAATCTGGTAAAGGGGATCTTGATCACTTTCACTTTTAGGATAGGAACTTTCAGATCTATCATATCAACATCTTTTATAACAATATTTTATTGGTTCCTTGTTACTATCAATGGCAAAACGTTGAGGAGTTTTTATTGTTTTAGTAATATATTTGTTACCTTGAAAATTACATCTTTTTCTTTTTTAAAAATCTCTTTCTATTTCTACTTCATCCTTAGATATTATATACCAATTAGTTCTAGTATTGCTTCTAATATCAGTTTGACCCAATTGTCTTAAGTAAAGTTTGCCATGTATTGTTTTGAAGTAAACTTTCTCTTTATTATCTTCATTACTTTCTATATGAATCAATTCTTTATCTTATACTATTTCTTTTTCAAAGTGTTCCCTAGCACTCTTGCTAATATAATCTTGTCTTTCTTGAAAAGAGTTTTGTTCTTGTTTAAAATGTTCTCTAGTACTTTAGGTAAGTTTATAGTTATAAATAAATATATGCTGTTTTAAAACATTATTCAAATCTTATACTGATTATTGTATGGTCTATTCTCTTTAGTATATGTGGATTTCTAAAGATGCAACATAATTTAGTTTTGATATGTTTGACTGCTTATGTGATTAAATCAGTAATAGTGTTATGTATTCCATATAGTCATAATGATTGTAAATTATACTATCTAATAATTCTATTAATTTCATTATTATCAGGCTCATATCAAATGAAGATAGTCCTATAGTTTTTGTATTAATATGAATTATTTATTTCTTCTCAAGATTGATATATTCCTTATGAGAATAATATATACCTTGATTTGTTGTTGTGATTGGGAATGATTATAAATATGACTATTTGTTATATGTTCATATTTATTGAGAGTATATTTGATTTCTTGATATAAGTAGTTTCAGTCAATATCTATAAGTATAACCACTAGTGAGATTTTTTCTTTGTCTTTTGTTTGCTAAAAAACTTTTTTATTTGATAGTTGAATAGAGTTTGACTATTTCTTTATATCTATAGGTATAATAATAAAGTTTTCTTCTTCTTTTTTATTCATCTTTTTGGGGCATTGTAGTACATCTTTCTCCTCTTCGCAATAGAATATTGTCTATGCATTGCTATTGATAAATTCTTTTTTGAAGGATTAAAAATCTTTTGACAAGCCTAATATATTTTACAAATATGCTATTTGTTTTATTTCAGTTTTTCTTGAGAGCCTGAAAGTAAATACATCCATTTTATATTTACTATTCACCTTGATATAAAAAGGATTGATACTGAATATCTTTGATCTATTTCTTGTCTTATATGTATATTGCTCAGTTATATTGTCTCCTTTAATTTTTTTTACTAATAACTTCCATTTCAATTATGTCTTTGAGCTCCTTATTTTCCATTTCATTTCAGTAATATTTGGGATTTCGATTGTTGTAATTGTTTGAACTTCCATGGCAATTGTCTTATCTGGTAAGCTGTATATAGGAAGATTGTTTTCAGGTATTGTTTAACTTGATATAATATTTTGCAAAAAGTATTATACTTGCTCAGCTTGTTCTATTATGTTCAAGTATTTATTCTCTAAAAATGGAACTAGAAGATCTTCTTCTTTTTCTTATCCTTTGATCTATAGATAAAGAATATGTTATTTGAGAATATTGACTTTAATAAAGATGATATTATCAATATTCAAAATTCTAGCAATGATATTGTCTATAATCAAGTATTGGGTTGGACTTAAGATATGATTCATAGTGACTTCTTGAGTTGAAGTAATATTAAGGAGGGTTTGTATTACCCATAGTTTCTATTGTAATTATATTTGTTTGATAATTAAGCTAAGGTCTCTATAATGTATACTTTTCTCTTATTAGTGACCTGTAAAAGTTTGTGTTTCCTTATAGACATGTTGATCATGTGATAAGGAGTAAGTTAATTGTATTTGGTATTGTTGTGATTTGTTGATGATCATTGCTATGTTTTCTTAGACATATGTTATAGATTTGGTTATTCCTTATTATTATTTTGGTAATATGAAAAAACCTTGTTATTTGTTGTAATATGTTAATAATATTTATTTTATGTGTATATTGTGATAGTATTGGTGATATTGTTGATCAGTCAATAGTAAATATGTGAAGTTATAGAGTTGTTAATAATTGATTTGAGTAAATATATAGAAAGTATATTAATATTATATATTTAACACATCTTTTGAGCTTATTGTGAAAAGTATATGTGTCTGTATTTGTATGATGTAATATTATTGAAATACTATTGTTGTCATATGTATGCTTCTTTACTATATAGTCAATGAAATTTGAACGTCTCTCTAGATTTTATGAGTATTTGGACTTGTACTTATTTATTAATTTGATTTATTGCTTGTAAAGCTTCTTTTGATATTTAGAAAGGTATTAACTTGTACTGGTCTAGTTAAAAGCTTTATGAGGTTGATGTTGGGCTTCCAAGAGCTTACTGTGATTTAGTCTTTCTTGTTATATTTTTTTCTAAAAGAAAAAATTCATGTAATAGAAGTTAGTAATTTTGTAAAACTTAACTTTTCTACACTCTGTAAAGAGTTCTTGAACTTGTTTTTGTAAATTGTTTAGTTGTAAAGGTAATTTCTCTTATTTTTTTGGTTGGTTTCTTTTTTCAAAAAATTATCAAAAAAAAAATTTTTTTTTGAAAAATTGAGAATCAGTAGAAAGAGTTTTTTTTTTATAGTTTTTATTTTATTTTATTTTTTTTTTTAAATGCTGATTGAGCTGAAACTTTATTGAGGAATCCTTATATAAGGTGCAGGAAACAAATTTTCTTTGAAACTATATATAAGAAATATTTGAACAAATAAAGTATTACAATAGATGAGCCTCTTTATAGAGACTTTATCTTGTGATCTAACTATCTCTTGAAAAAAGAGGACTAGTCTAAGGTCTAACTAGTGTTGAAAAAAATTTCTTAAATCTGTATGGATTACCAAATAATCAATCTAAATTTTTTATATCTACTAATCATTTATCAAAGATTATTATCAATTAATCCAATATCTTATAAATTATTTACTGGAGTACTGTATCTTATTATCTTTAGATGGGATTAAAGTGAAAGAGGAAAGGAGATTACTTATCCAAAAACCTAATGGAACCTATAGCCAAAGTGATACCTTAAAATCTTTGATGGAATTGACAAATTTAATTCTATAAGTAATATCATCTTCAAATATATGCTGCTTATTTAAGAAAGTGCAAAACTTTCAAAGATAGATTCAGTCTAAAGGAAAGATAGATACTACTGGTGGCTTTAGAGTCTTTCTTGAGGGTAAGGTTTTGTTGAGAGCTTTAGTATAGCTTTGGTTTCTGGTTCTCCAGCAAGCTATAAATTAGAAGTAAAAACCCACTGACTGAAAAAAACTTTCTGTTTACCTTGTTTGTTTTTTATAAGAAAAAAAACAAATCTTTATCTATCTGTAAGAGTAAAAGGAACCTACTTGACTATTAAGAATAGATGGCTTTAATTCTAAAAATGATTGAAGTATCTTGTGACTTTTACCATAATCAGATAGACTCTTTCATCTTTCCTAAGATGTATTAGATACTGTGTCATATATCCACTTGTACAAACTCAGAAGTAACTTATAGTAGATCCCAGGTTCTTATGGAGCTGAGAAAATGCATTTAGGCACGTGAGGTAACCAATGGAAACTTGTTTATTTCTTTTATTAATGTGAGCTCTATCTGTCCAATCATAGCGTAAGAAACTTTATATTATCAAAAATTCAAGATCAAATTGAAGTAGGTAAAATTTCATCAAAAAAATACAAGAATGAGCACTATTAAAGTGGGCAAAGTGACAAAGAGAGTGAAAAAGTTGTCACTTGTTATCACAAATACTCTATGTTGTTTTTCTATAGTATGAGATGATGGTACATTAGTTCTTTCTTTCAAAACTTTCTTATCATTGTTAAGAAAGGTGTTTCTTGACTTTATGGTCACTAAAAGTCAAGGTTTTGTTTAAAAAAAAGTATTACAAAAAGGAAGAGTGAGATAAGGATGTCTTTTGAAATTTTCTTCAAGTTGGTTTAAGGAAAGTGGTAAGACTTTATTAGTAAGCAGTATGAAAACTTCTTGTAAATATCTTTTTAATATATGGTCAGAGAATTAGCAAAAAAAGAAAAATAAAAAATAAAACACTAATATATAATATTATTTTTTAATTTATAAATATATTTAGATCAATAAACAATAATAAATAATATTATTAAATTATAGCATATTGATAGAAAACTCTTTCCGCTGATCTCTTGACCACACACAAAAAAGATGTTCGCAAGAAATTTTTTATTTCTTTGCTAATAAAGTCTTAACACTATCCTTAAA
>CAJVPT010004063.1:0-14099 GCA_910592055.1 Acaulospora colombiana
ACATAAGGGAATATTAATGATTAAATAAAAGCTACTTGGCATGACTACGCCAGCATTTAAAAAAAAAAAAAAATATATATTCATTATTCTGATATTTTAATTATTTCTAATTATAGTATAAGAAAATATTTCAATTCACTAATCTAGATTTTAATAATTATTATTCATTTAAAAATAATGTTATTATTAAGAATAAAAATACTAATTTGTATATAAAGTTATTTAATATCTATAAAATATTGATAATAATATTTATTATATAATTATTGCTTATATTATTTTTTGTTTGACCTGTTTTATTTGTTAATTTTATAGTTTTTTAACTTGATTTTAGTAATTAATAAGATATTGATATAATAAATCTTTGTTTCAAATTTTATAAAAAATTTTTAATGACTTGTTTATTAATTGAGTTTATAGTTTTTATTATTTAATAAGTTTAAATATTTATTGGATTTTCTTAGATCTATGTTAAGTAAAGTACCTCCTTATTTGATTTAGAAATTATTGTTATTGAATTATTCTATATTTGTTTCTTGCTTTATTTTTTTAGTATTTTGTTGTTAAGTTTGGATATTTTATTTTTATAAGTTTTTTATTTTCAATACAATTGAAAACATAAGTCTAGTTTTCACTTGTATAATTATATCTGGAGTATTTTAGATTTGTATATAATGTTGAATATCTTTTATGAAGCTTATTTCTTATTGGTAAAGTGGAATAACAGTTTTGTTTTGAAGGTGATTAGAATTTTAAATTTATATTTATCTATTTACTAGCAATTTTTTTTAACTTCTTTTAATTATAAAAACTCAGAAATATTGTTAAACTTGTGTATATAATTGTAATTAGAATAATTGAAAACAGTTTAGTATATAAGTTAATCTATTTTATTCAATATATAATACTGGATTCTATTTTATTATTAATAATATGTGAGGTTGAGAATTACATTAGATTATATAGAAATAATTTTATATAAGTTATGATGATTATTAGAATAAATTTGTCTTCAATTTTATTAAAAATTAGATTAATGTTTTTAATTTTTATTAGATTAAAATAATTTTTAATTATATGACTTTGTTAAATTTGGATATTTTTGTTGATATATAATAGAAATTTTATATTAAGTATTTTTTTTTTTTTTTTAACAGGATAATGAAGCCCAGTTTTATTGAAGTCGATAGAATGGCCTTACATATATAGATACTAATATACAGAGTGATTCTATAATCAGTATTTACTGCCAACTACATGCAAGCTATACACACTCCACCATTATATCAAAGAAACCTAATTGACTACTTAAGCCCCATCATGGCTTGTTGCCGGAAGAAGCCCTACTACCCCCCTACCTATGTTTGTGTTGCCCTTTTTTTACCCTCATTTCTACAAGTTTGGGGTCTGTAACACAAAACCCCTTTAATATTTCATCCTATTGAATATTCTTTTTACAGTACTTATTACAGTATGCTTACGGAATACCCACGTAGATGTCATCTCGTCTCACCAGAGCACTCTTTTTATATAACTTATTACATCCTGCCTATGGAGTGACTATGTGGAGTCTTGGATGGATATCAATTTGATAGAGACTCTCTTCTAACTAACATGCCTAGGCTCTGCTAGCCTTCTTGAATTATGGCATGCAGATCTTCAACCTATCTGCAGGAGCTTGTAAGAACCTGTCTTGTAATGAGGTGACTTTAGCACTAAAACTGGCTGAAGTGTCTTGTGATCTTTTTTGATTATCCCATGATTGGACGGGATCTTGGCCAGAGGTGGCAGTGATCATTATCATGGGGCGGATGTGATCTTTTTGTACCACCTAGGCTTAGGTGGTACTGCCTCGTAGTGATATTGAACTCAGAAGCAGTGTATGGAGATCTGGGAGTACTACCACTGTGCTATTGACCCACAGGTCATTAAGTATTTTTAATAAAAATATATTATATTAATAAAATATATAGTTTTTCAATTATATTATTTAGAATAAATATAGTTTGTAATAAGAATTATGAAAAAATAATTTTAGATAATTATTATTTTCTACTTTAATTTCATTTAATTCTTTGTGTTAAAAAAATTTCTGTAGAATTATTTTCCTAAGAAATTACCAACTTTAATTTAATTAAAACAACTTTATCACCGAAAGGTCTAAAAATTAGTTGTATAATAATTTCATATATGTTTTTATACAGATAAAATAAATTAATATTTTTTATATCACTTTGATTTAATTAATTTAATGGATTTGCTTATTATATATTGTTGATTATAGTATTAATATTGACTTAAATAATATATATCATTGTTTATAATATAAAACTAGCTTTTAATTTTTTCTTATTTTTATGAAACCAATATTATTTGTATTTTTAAATGCCCAAAATAGGATTTAAAATTAGAAAGAGTAATCTGTTATCAATTGTTACAGTAAAATTTTCTTTGAAAGCATTATATTTGCTAAGAATATAATTAGAGATAACCTGGTTCATTTTTTATAAATTTTATTTTAAGAATTTATATTAGACTTGTTGTATTATATTATTTAACTGATTGTTTTAATGTTGTATCTTGATAAATTAGGATTGTTACTTTATTAAATTCATATGGAGATCTAGAGATAGGTATGCATTCTTATATAAAAAAGAACATAAATTTAGATAGATATTAATTTTATAATTTGTTACAATTTGAGTAGTTCAGTAATCCAATTATATATAATTAATATTATAATAAATAAATTAATTATATTAACTAATTAATTTTATCTAAACCTCTAACGAAGTAATAAATTACTTCCGAAGTTGCACTTAAAGAACTAATATAATTAAAATGAGTGAGTTAGGTAAAGAATTAGCTTTAGAATTTCATTTAATATGTACTGTCTACAAATATTTAATAAAGCATATATAACTAACCTAACAGAGAGATAAAAAAAAATTATATTAACCAATTAATTTAATTTTAAACTTTTAATTAATATGAATATAAAATATTTAAAATCAGAATATTAAATTATTAATAATTTTATAAATACTAATGATAATAATTTATTATAATTTAAATAGAAAATATTATAATAACTTTTTTTTTTAATCCTTTGACTATACAAAAAAAAGATGTTTACAAGAAGTTTTTTTATTTATTTACTAATACAGTCTTAAGACTTCATTAAAATAACTTGAAGTATGACTTCAAGAGATGCTTTTACACTTTTCTTCTTATTTATAAATCTTTTTATTTAAAAACTTGACTTCTGGTAGCCAAAAAAAGTCAAGTAATATCTTTGATATCAATATTAAGAAAGTTTTTAAAGGAAAAAGAATTGACTGTAAAGTATTTGAAGGTTTTTTTAACCTTTGAAGCAAGAGGTTTATAGAGATTTTCTGCAATAAAAAGACTTATTTTCTTTCTTTTTGATTGTCTTAGCTCTCTTAGAACTTTTATTTTTATGGATTTCTAGGGAATTTTGTCTACTTCAGTTTGATTCTAAATTTTAAATAGCATAAATCCTTATCAAAGGTGATTAACTAACAAAAAACATATTAATTTTTGAATATAAACAAGCTCCTATTAATTATACTCATATATCTTAATAATATCATTGGCAATTAGAAAGAATGTTTTAGAAATATTTACTCACTGAAACTCAAGTTCTTTAAAAAAGACATTTATGATAACAAAAGTTTAAGAGATGAATAATGTGAATTGCAAGTCTTTATCTCTTCCTTAAGTTTCTCAGGTAATAACAAAGCTTTAATGGACAAAAGTGAAATCTAAATATTTTTTTTTGAGATATCTCAATCTGGTGCTCACTTAAATAAAGACCAGTTGGATTAACTTATTCGATGCTATAAGTGATAATAAAAAAGATTTTTCTCAAGGCTCAAGAGAAACAAAAGGACTATCCTAATCCGGCAGATTTCTTTTGAGAGAAGAATTGCTTTCTTTTTGAACTTTTTTGATAGAACCTTGAATTGTTTCCCTTTTCCAATTTCTTTTTTCTTTTTTCTTTTAACTTAGCAATTTATAGTTTATAGACAATCTATAGTGACAAACTGTTAGTAATGAACCTAGTAAATAGAGGTTATTTATCAATTCTTTAGGGAGTAAAATATTGTTTCCTAGACCTGAATTAGAATACTTCAGTACAATGACAAGCTAGTTATTATGTAAAAAATCTGTAAAATTGTAGATAGTTATATAATTTCTCAATAAAGATCAAGCCATGTGACATGGTTGCAGGTTAAAAAAAGAATAATTATATATAATTTTATAAATTTTATATTTAAATAATTTTTTATAGTTAATTTATATTTTTATATGAAATTATAATAAATTATTATCATTAATTTTTTGAAAATTATTTAGATTTTACTTTTGTATTTTAAAAATAATACGTTAACTTTTTATAATATTTAAAAATTTTTTGATAAGATTATATATAAAGACTGTTTTAAGTATATTTAAATTTATTTTGTTAGATTAAAATTATAACATGATTTTTTTTTTTTTTTTTTTTTTTTTTTTTTTTTGATACAGTATTTATTCAAAAATTATATATTTTTTATAAATTTTATAATATTTTTAGTACTGTATTAATAAATAATAATTATTAATTAATTACTAATTGATTGCCGAAATTGAAATTATCGAAATTCCGACCGTCACCCTCGTGTCAGAGTGTCGCTAAAATATCGATAATAATATTCTTTGCATTATTTAAATGCTCGAACTAAAAAGAAAATATTATTGTTTATATGCACCATAAAAAGTTATATAAAGAGTAAAAATATTTTTACTTCCCTTACCTTTAAAATTTCGTTTTTTAAAAATCCACAAGTTCAAATCATTAAATTAAAATGCGCCCAAATTTATTGGTTCTATTCGTCATTCTTCTAGGCGCTGTTTGCGGTAAAATTTTTTCGAGTCATTGTATAATCTCTTTTTAGTATTTGTAGTTTAATTGTTTAATGAATAGTCTTATCGCGTGGACATCACCGTGGACATCACCGTCCCCATCCCGATCCCGATCCCGATCCCCGTCCCCGTCCCCGTCCCGAACCAACACATCCCACTTGTCCAAAAGGACAACACTTATGTGGCAGAATATGCGTGAGTATATTTATTGATTTTTTTCCTGCTATTTGATTTTTTTTTTTTTTAAATATCTATAATTTTCCTAAATTCTCGTAATCATTTTGTAGTGCCCTCCTGAGCTAACTTGTCTAAATGAAATATGCACCTGTCCCGACAGCAAAATATTTTGTGACAATACCTGCGTCGACACCAATTCTGACGACCAACATTGCGGAGATTGCGATGTCGTTGTGGGTATTTGCGCTTTTAATCTTTTCGATAAATGTCTCTCTTTTAACTTAATTTCATCACTTTTGCAGTGCGATGATGGTCAAACCTGTCAAGATGGAAAATGCACCTGTCCTGACAGCGAAACACTTTGTGGCAATACCTGCGTTGACCCCAATTCTGACGATCAAAATTGCGGAGATTGCGGTGTCGCTGTGAGTATTGCGTTTTTAATCTTTTTGATGAATTCCTCTCTTTTTAACTTATTTTCATCACTTTTGCAGTGCGATGATGGTCAAACCTGCCAAAACGGCAAATGTACCTAATATCTAAAAATATGCATACTAAAATTAGACATTGGATATTGTATTTCCAAAATCATTGAATGATACGTATACAATATTTAATATATTGCCCAATATTAGTTAGTATAGTTTCATGCTCTATTTTATGAGATCAACAGAACTGTGCTGAAAGATCTTATTACATTCTCATACTGTAATACCTTACTTAATATACAGTACAAAAAAAAAAAAAAAAAAAATACAATCACTTAAATCTTGTTCGTTAAAAACCATTCCAGGTTTGGTTAAAATTGTGATGGCATTTACCGCAGTAGTTTGAAATAATCTACTATAATTCGATAAATTCACATGTTTGTTCAAATAATCGCTTTTTTTTGCCACGTCCTGCTTTTTTCGTATTATTTCCTTGAAATTAAATTAATTCTTACATCTCCTTTTTTGTGAGTTTGGCAAATATTTTAATTATTATTGTGGTTCTCTCACGAGCTATAATGTATTTAACATTGCGTCTACCGATGTTTCTAACTGATCGTCGTTTGATACAGTACACATTACGCATTCTAACAAAGATTTATGCAAAAAAGAATATTGAATATTTGTTTGTTTTAAAAGCAAGCTTCTTTAAAATTGTTTCTTTTTAAAGGAGATTCTTCACACAGCAATTATGTTTTCTCTTGGCGACAGAAAAAATCTTTTTCCAGGTGCCTTCATCCTTGAAGGGATTATAAGAAATAATCCACTTATTTTCCTCTTTACCCTCTTGCTTCATCATTTTAACTACAAAATTTATAATATATTTATTCCTTCTTCAATAAAACATTTTTCCTTTAATCCTTTAAATGCTTTAAATTTTTCAGAACTTTGTGTGCAGAAATTTTCTCTAGCAGAAGCTGATTCATAGCCTTAACAAGGATGATTTAAAGATGGTTTTGTTTTTCAACTAAAATTAGCAAGATATCTAATGCATTACTTAAAATAAACGGATTGCTTAAGAGTTCTTTTAGGCTAGGAATTCGTTCGATGGCTTCCAGATAATAATTAACATCCCAAGCTCGTTCACTCTCAACATATTTCTCAATATACAGTATATTTAGATTTGGTCCATTTAAAGGGAGCCACCACTAATTCTTGAAATCTTGTGACTGGTAGTGCCGGTCTATGTGAGGATTAAACTAATCCTTTGTTCGACAATTAATAATAACGCGAGCATTTCATTATTCAAATTTATTTTCATGTTTATTTTATTATACCCATCCAAAATCTTCTTTAACTATTTGATTTGTTCTATTGAGAAAAATTTTTTCAAGCGCTTTCAATTAAATCTGCTTCAAGATTATCAAATATTCGACAACCAAATAAATAATGAGATGCGTTCGCCTCTGCCATAGAATATATGGTCTTCGCAAAGTTTATGAGTCAAAAAACAGTTTAAAGTTGATTTACCGGTATCCGAATCTCCCCCAAAAAAAAAATAACATTAAGAAATATTGCCATAAATTTGATAATTCAATAAATCAATTTTGAAATTTTGAATTAAATAGTATCATTACCTGCCTGAAACTATGATCTTTTCTAATTTCTGTTGGATTTATTGGATATCCGGTGGAACATTATCCCAAATGGAGTTTTCGACTACCCTTCGAAACGAATTCTTTGATATTTTCTATTCATACGGGATTTTTTCAAACAAAAGCTCCCAAAGTAACATGCCAAAAATATTTTGAAGGATTATTCTGATTACATAAACAGAAATTAATGAATTGCGTCATCTGAAGACCTCACTTTTAATCGTGTAAGGAAATGGATTCTCAGGTGTCTGGCATAAATTTTCAGGGGACATCCAATTTTCGTTAACTTACAATTCAATGAAAGATATAGGTGTCCCAATAATATTTTCTTCGCGCAAGTTATTTTAGGCTATATTTATGCTAAGTAGGTGTTCATTTTCATATCTACGGAACGGAGAAAGACAGCTTGATATCTCCCAAAAATAACCACAATGCGTAATGACTGATTTTTCATTTAGAGGGTTAATAAGTTTCTGATGATCGATAAATGCTATGACTTCAACTTGCTATGACTTCAACTATCTTATTGCAATCCGTTTACCGGTTTATTCGATAAATGCAAATATAAAACACGGTTAACTTTTAGAAAAAAGCTTCTTTAGCGAAATACGAAAATTTTTGCTGCTATTTTTATAATGAGTCATGATTATAACTATATAATATATGATAAAACTGTATTATTATAATATATTAGCATGTATTTGATAAATTTTAGATTAATTTTAATAATATACTGTAGTTAAAATATAATAGCGCAGTAGTAAAGCGATGAATTTAATTAATATATCAAAATTAATTATTTAATTAAACGAAATCATTGATTTTAATACTTTAAGCTTATGAGCGGATAGGTGGATAGACATATGTATAAGTGAATAAGTGAACAGATGGGTAGGTAAGCGAATGGACGGATGATTAAGTGAACAGATGGATGGGTAGGTGAACAGAAGTGCGAGCGGATGAATGAATAAGTGAATGGAGAGCAAACAGATGAGGTGATAAGTGAGTAGTGGGTGAACAGATGCTGAATAAATGAATGAATGTGCAGATAAATAAACAATAAGTGGATTGGTAGATAGGATTAGTAATATATAAGTAAATGTATGGATAAACAGGAATGTATGGGTGCATACGTGTACAATTTCAGCTTGATTTTTAGTTTTTAAACTTAACAGAACCAAATTTATACGTAATTGTCAAATTACGCAATCGATTATCAATACGATACGTATTATGAAATTAGTAGCGCCAAACCATACATTTGATATACGTCCGTAATTAAAAAGCCAAAGTATAAATAGGACCAAGTTTCAACGTGAAATAATATTTAAACCACCTTTTTATTAATAATTGAATTTACATTATGATTAAGTTCAATTGCCTTTATTTTTTCTTGATTCTCTGCTCCATCGCGACTGCGGAAAATATTAACCTAACCACATCCACTATACTTGATGTTACTTATTTACAAGCAGAATCTAGAGAATTTACTAATGTAATGCCTATGAACGGATCAGGACATGTCGCGAATATCGTATTCGAAACGAAAATTCCTGGGTACAATCCTGATTCGAGTGGCATCTTTACAAATGTTCAATGTTACCCTGATAAGATTATTTTAACCTCAAAGCACCCCTTAAAGGAGATTTTAAATTGGCCGCCAAAATTTCTGCTCTGGATCAGTCATCTGTGGACTTGCAATGGAAAGAAAACAAATCAATTTTTTACTGCAGAAAAATCGGTAATTGATGAGAAAAAAGGAACAGTAACTTTTTCTCATTTGCAAGCTGTTGATATCACGGAGTACATGGATACTTTGACCTTGGATGTTAAATTTATAAATGGTTCTAATCTCTACAAACGCCGTCATAAAAATCTTACTCGTCATCGTCCGATCGACAAAACCAAAACCATATCGTTAAATGCTATGTATAATAATAAAACTGGTCATTCCTCTAAACCCAATATCCCAATAATCTCGAAATCAAAGAAAGGAGATTCTGTGAAATTTCTTTGTGCCGATTGTTATACAACTGGTGACGCAACTATAGGCCTTTACGCCAAGATTAGACTGTTTCATCGGTCATTCATCAAATTCTCGTTGGAGGGAGATTTAAAGGTTAATCTAGATTTTAAATTGCAAGGATCTATCGGGTCCCCCCAAAAAATTCCGAATGTAGAACTCGATTCACTCGGAATCCCCGGACTTTCAATACCAGATATTTTAACCATAGGGCCTGAGATGGCAATTCTAGCTTCCGCAAGTATCGGGGTTAGCCCTGATGTTGGTCTATCATTCGGAATGGATTCTACAACAACATTTAAATATACAGTAGAATTGATTAAGAGACATGTAACCAATAATATCTTTAATACCCAAAAAAATATTCACACGCCTAGACAACTTGTTGAAGATACAGTGGAAGTGGTTGGATCTGCAATACCACAAATTAGTGCGGGCATTCAGATTCTCAAATTTAAGTATGGTACAGGTATTAACTTTGTTTCATCATTGGACAGTAAGTTGACCATTGGGTCAGATTCTGGATGTGAAAATCTTACTACTCCAAATCTTAAAATTTCGTTAAAAGAATCAATTAATGGCTTCTATGGATTTAATCGTGGCAAATCCAAGAAGACATTCCCTATAAAAAATTTCCCTCCGGTTAAATTATTCGACAAATGCTTTACATAATATGATGTTGGAAAATAAATATGAGTAGCAAAATGATAGCGACAAAAACTTTTTAAAGGATGAATTAAACAAATATATTTATTAAATTAGCGTTGGTGCATATTGCTATTGTATTATCGTGCCTATATATTGTTGTCACGTGATCTACGCGATCTACGCGAACAGATCCGTCATTGTTACTGTAGATGGTCTCAACTGTATGTAGTGCATTGTTAGCCACTGTTAGGCCAAAAGTGTATATGTAGGGCACGTGTGAAGTTAGACTTAAGAAGAGACGGTTAAGTCAAGACAAGAAAAAGACAAATGAAATAAGAAATTCAGTCAAAGTTGAAAAGGGAAAATTAAAGAACAAGTTGCAGTGGAGATCACAGGCAATAAAGAAGTAGTGATAGTAGCTCTAAAGATAACAATAGCATAGTTTTGACATGAAAAGAAGAAAATTTGAAAATTGAGGTATAACCTGATTATAAAATGAAAGAAATTATAATAAATCTTCAAAAAGAAGAAGGAAAGAACAAGAAGCTAAAATGGTCAAATAAGTAAGGAGTCATAAGAGGGGAAAAGCCTATAGGGTATTAATAGATATTTATATATAATTATAACATGAGAGAAATTTTAAAAACAAGTACTTTCTTAACTCAATTTTTTTTATAAGTTTCAATATTAGTAGAGTTATGACATACCAATATTTATTCTAGATGAATTGTAGTAAGTTATAGGATTTGTCAAGATATTGAGTTAGTAATATATTTTCTCACAATTAAATTTGTATATAAAAGAAGATAATAATAATTAAATAAAAACTATATGGCATGACTTTGCCAGCTTAATAAAAAAATGTAATCATTATTATTATTATGCTTCTATTCCTATCTAGCTATTGCTACATATAATCCTGGCTGAATTTTCTTATTTGCTTTTTATTTTTAATAAGATTTCGAATTGCTTATATATATACTGATTTGTATTTAGTATAAAGGTTGTCAAATTATTTAATCTACTTAGAATAGTATTGATTTCATGCTCTTTAGATGAACAACTTATTATCAAATATTCTGTGCAGTTTGATATCAGTTGATTTTTATTTCACTATAGTTTCTCTCAAGTAAAAGTTTCATCTATTATTGCTTCTTTAATCTTTTCATTATTAAAGCTATTTACAACAAATCTTTTTTTCCTGTAAAAGAGATTTCTAGAAATATAATATGACTTGGCTTTAATTTGTTCACACATATATTTTAAGTCAAAGGCTATAGTATTAAAAAGGAGGTTGGTGAGATTAACTGCTATAACATCTTTTTCTTTCATCTGTTCCATATTTTAAAGTATATCAAAGATTATATACTCCATTTGTTAATGATTAATTATTTGTTTTTCTAGTCTTTATAGATGATTATAGCACTTTGTTATATCTGTTAAATTGTCATTGTAATGTTAGAAATTTTACCATATTTGACAAAAATCAGTCATACTTCAATAAACTTAATATTAAGAGGGATATTTTATATAATAATACTGTTTTTCTTTTTTAAGAAAGAGTTTTGATTTTCATGTGTTCAAAATACATATTAATTATATAAGTAGAATAAAACTGCATATCTTATTTATAGCTTATTTGTTACAAAAATAGTAATAATATATTTATTTTCTTCTTTTCTTTCATTGAGAACTGTTATTAAGTCTATCAAAGAGATTAAGTTTCTTGTTAAGAAAGAAATATTGGATTATAGTTCTTTCAAAGATTTTGCTTGCTTTTATTTCTATATTGACTCCTTTTTTATTAAATTTAGTTTTTCTATCAAATATATATTTGAGTTAGAATTTACCATATTGATTAGTTCTTTTTTTGTTCTTTAATATAACTTGTTATTCCTCATTCTGGGTAGAAGTAACTTGTAATGAATTTCTTCAGTCTTTTCTTCAATTTCCATCTTTTCAGGATATACTTGAAAGCTAGAAGTTATTTACTAGTCATTTAGATTATATTCTATATCTTTTAAATAAAATAAAATTGTTATTTTGATGTATTGATTGAAAGTTCTTTTTTTATTTTCACATTCCAAAGAGTATTATCGATTATGATTTTAACTTATTTAATATTATTTGGAATTGAAAATTGAGTTGTTATATTTTGTTAGAGTTGTCAACTGTTTTTCAAATTTGTTTTCTTTTCTTATGAAGTTTTTCATTTTTTTAATATTTTTTTTTATATTGCTGTATTTATTTTTATGTATATATTTCTCATATTACTCTTTATTAAAAGATTTTTATTGTAGTTAAGATATACTGTAATATATTGTTTTTTAGTTCTCAATAAGAACTCATCTCTTTTGTTTACTTTTTTTTTCCAAAATTATCAAAAAAAAGAAATTTTTTAAAAAAAGATCTGTAGAAAAGAGTTTTAATTGTTGAATATAGTTTTTTTTTTTTAAGTACTTATAGTTATACTAAATTGTTAGTTTATTAATCAATTGAAAACATAAGTATATTTTCATTCAAGTAGTATAATATATATTATGGCTAAACTATTATTTTAATCTAACTAACTCATAATAAGTATAATAGTCTCTAAGTTTGACCTTGTGGACAATATTTCACTCTGCAGTATCTTTATGTAAAACTCTCCTAGTTTACTGCATTATTGTCAGCAAATTATTACTATTATATATCTCATTAAGCCACTGAAATACAGGAAACTACAAAAAAATGTGTTGAAAAAAAAAGAAAGAGTGATATTTAAAGATGTTTAAATAAACAACAAGAAAATAAAAAGGTAAATTGAAAAAAAAATTTCAGCTTCCTTCAAAAGCCTACTTATCAAGACCTTTTCTCAATAAGAAATACCTGATTTGAATATCTTTTCTTTTTTTGACTGTCTGAGAAACTTATATATTATTGATCTTGATTTTTTTCTTTTATATCATCTGAGAAGACTTATTGTCTAATGGAAACCTTTACTTCCAGGATATACTTGATTCCAACCTTTTTTAAATAGTTATTTTTTATCCATCTATGATAGAGTGACTTATGAGAAATTTCAGGTTCTATGTGACCTAGTAGAAATTGGGTCATATTATTTCAGTATGATACTTTCCAGTGCCATGCCTAGTTAAAGGAATTTTACTGATATATATCTTCTATTACCCCAAAAACTAGATTTCCCAATAATTTTTTTGTTTTGTAATGGTAGAAAGGTCTTGAAAGAGATGGAAATCCTCATCAATTGCAATATTCTTCAACAACTTCTGGGAAAATGTATTTTCAATAGTAAACAAAGAATTATAGCTTAGCATGACTAGAGACTATTCAGTTTTATTATCTAATCAGGATAAAAGAAAGACCTTGTTCTTGAACTTTGCCTGACTAGAATAATAGAAGATAAAAATATAAGCTTGAATAAATAACAGCTTTTTTATCACTTGGAGACTTGTTACTTATATCTTATTGGCCTTATAGAACTTGATCTATAGGTTAACTCAATTGAAGGAGTAGTATAGATATATAGCAAAAATTGACTCTTTCAATTACCAATAACATTATTAGAATACATGGGATGACTAGTAAAGCTTGTTTATATTTAGCTACTAATATGTTTTATATTAGATAATTAGATATCAGGTGATTTTGTACTATCAGAAATTTAGGGTCAAACTGAGGTATACAAAATCCCTTTAAAAAATAGTAAAAAACAGTGGGCACTTTAAGAAAGTATAAGACAGTATGTGAGAAAGTGAATAATAAGCCTTTCTATATCAATAGAACCTTTATTTTTTGTTGCTTCTAATTCTGTAAAGTGACATTTCACTTGTCAGTTTTTTTATTTTCTAGAATCTTCTTGCCCTTAATAGAGTAAGTGCATATTTGAGTCTTTTCAGGTCACTAGAGACTCAAGTTTTTATTTAAAGGAGTTTATAAACAAGTAAGGGAGAATAGGAGAGATAAGTGAAGACAAGCTTCAAGTTGTTCTAAAAGTATAAAGACTTTATTAACAAGGAAGTATAAAACATCTTGCAAACATTTTTTTGTGTATAGTCAAAGGTTTAGTGGAAAGATTTTTTATCATCATAAAAATATGTTTTTAATAGTTGAATGTAGTTATTGTAGTTACAGTATATACACTATATGGACAAAAGTATTGCACATTTTAAATTTATTATTATATAAAAATGTACATAATAACTTTATTTAAAATTTTAATATGTTATTGTTTATATT
>CAJVPT010004064.1:0-14099 GCA_910592055.1 Acaulospora colombiana
GGATTCCTACATAGAGAAATTCGATTACAAAATTGTTTTGTGATTTAAAGTAATATGTACCTAATTACACCTAATAATGTGGGCCTGTTTTTGAGCGGGAAAAAAAAAAAAAAAAAAAAAAAAGTCTCAACACAATATTCTATTTTACTATATTATACAATATTATGGAATTGAATATCAAACAACAATAGAAATTTGCAAACAATTTTCAAATCCTATATAAAGCAAAAAACTCTGCCAGAGTCATTATCAAACTCAAAACCCAAAAGCTACAATATGATACTTAGCAAAAAACTAGTATCATGGAAAAATGCTCAAAAATCTATAAAATAGGATGTAATTTTATTTAATATGGCCTAAGACTTATACAGAAAGAAAACTACAACTCTGGATGACCTAAACAGACTATCGGCTATATGTAGACAAGCACTTAGAATATATCATAAATGAAAACTAGATGAATTAATACTGACAGTATCTCAAGAAATACAAAATATGCTGGATGGAACAAGTACTTAATATCTTTCAAACAAAAACAATTCAGTGGTACCAAGTTGGCTGCAATAACATTAATGTAAATAAATGAAAAAAACCAGACTGGTATTGAGACATCTACACCAAAGTCAATAAAATGCTAACACAAGGCTCAATAGTAATAGGACTTAATTCAGTAGCACAAATCCATTCTAAAATCCAGGAACCTAAATATAAAGAATAGTTTTCTTTTGAAAAAACTGAATAGATTATAACTGGTCAAAGGGTTAGCCATAATAAGGATAAAATCAAACTAAAATACTTTAGGATTATAAACAAATTACTACTGAAACCATACAAAAGCTGTTTCCTCATCACCCATATGGATCAAAGAGGATTCAATTGCTATATCAAAACACCAACAGTATTCCTGATTATAGACCCCATTATTAAAACCATCAAATATAATCAAGAAACAAATGGGTTACCAAAAACAGATTACAAATATCCCTACACAACTGAAAAAAGTGATGGTAGCAATCAAATACTACATTGGATTCGTTAACAATTATTCACGAAATCTTAAATATAAAGCTATTTAAACTTTTTTTTTTTTTTTTTTTTAAATGCTGGCTCAGCCTTACTTTATTTGGATTAAATAGAAATGTACATATACTCTATGCTATGACTACCTATGTTAACCAAATTAGTTTGATAGAGAAACTCACCTCGCGGCCTGTTGTCACCCTAATGGGAACTAACCAGCCAAGGCTGGGCTAGTGCTATATAAAATAGTAAAGATGTGGGAGGGGTGTATAATGTTTTTTATGTATTTTCCTATATAATTGTTTACCAGGTCTATATATTGATCTTTTGTGTGTTTTTCAAATGTGTTAAGCTGTGTGCTTTTCTGTAGGGTGCTGTATCTGGATGTTCTTTCAATTCTCCATGTAATACCTTGCAGTTTTTTCCATTTCTGAAATTCCTCACATCTTTGGATCCAGATGTTATATAGGTATTTGCTAGTCTCTTGTCTGATTTCTTTTATGCATTTGTATATTTGTTGTTTGTTCGGAATGCATCTGGCTATGAGGTTATATGTCTCTTTAAGTATAGCTCCTTTAATAGTGCATTTGAGGTATTCAGTGTACTTCAAGGAGTTGTTACTTAAGTACTTGTTGATTTGTGCTTCTGTATCTTTTATCCTACTATATTGTCTGACTCTATTGATAATTGTGTTTATTATGTGCTCTTCTGTTCTCTGTTGATGGTCCTGACATATGAAAGGATGTGTGTTTGTCTCTTTGGATCTGCAAGATATGCATTTGTCATCTTTGTACAAGTTTGGAAGTCTCTGATAGAGTTTTGTTTTTGTTGAGAGTTCTTCATTCCATAGGCATAAATTGAATCTCCTTTGTTGTTGGTCTGTCCAGTTGGTATGTTGTTCACTCATTCTAGTTGGTTGTAGATTGGTCAAAGTTGTATTCCAGTGTATATGTTTGATGATCTGGTCACTGAATTCGATTCTTGTTCTATTCAGTAGTCTCCATCTAGCTAAGTGTGTTGCTTTGATCAGTTCTTTGGCCATGGTTTTGATGGAGACTTCGAGTGTATTGTTGTCCCATTGAGGTAATAGCGTGAATTGCGAGTTTTTTGTGCAGGAGATACTAATTGTTTTGTGTCTTGGTGTCATACCCTGGTGCATATCAATTTTGGCTAATTTGTCTACTTGTTCATTGTATTTGTTGCCTGAGTGAGCCTTGACTTTGAAAAGGTTGATCTTCAAGTGATTACCTGTAACTATGTCTTTGAGAGGTTGAAGAATATCCAAGTTTTTTTGTTTTCGCAAATTGTATATGTGGTTTTTCCTCATTACTTTTTGAATGCTATTGATTGCTGCTTGGCTATCTGTATGTATGTTGACTCTGCTGTATGAGAGGAGTGTACTGATTGCTATAAGTATAGCCATGAGTTCTGCTCTAGTTAAGGAGAGAAAGTTTTCTATCTGTCCTTGAAAACGGAATTCTTGATTGTTCCTGGGTATTATTATCCATCCAAAGCCCATGTAATATTGATTGCAGTGGCATGACATGGATTCATTGGTATATATCTCAAAATTGATCTCATTTTGAATTTGCTTTGTGATCGTAGTTAGTTCTTCGAGGATGAGAGGTGTTGCAGCCAATGTCTTCCTGATCTGTTCAGATATCTTGTTCTCGGTAGGTATTTGTACTTCTACTGTGTGATTTGTTGGTCTGTATTCCTGTTTTGTAAACATTGTTGAGATTGAGTTTGGTGAAGCTCTGTTTCTGAACATGTTGACTGCCTTCGTAATATTTGGTCATGTTGAAATTTTACTCTATTGTACCGGAATTGTTACTGTATTTTGTTTACTGGCTGTAAAGGTACATGTGGAATTGAATTGGATCTGTTGGTTTATATTGCATCCTGTGCATTCGTTTAGGGGGGATTCGTCCGGTACTTGTGTATAGTGCCTATAGACTATTGAGTTATCATCTATTTTCTTCTGTTTTCTGCCAATAATTAGTTCTATATTCTTTCCATTGCTATCCAATGTGGTTTTGCTGTTGCTGTGTCTGTTGTTGGTGTGCATTGTTGAAAACAATTGATTTGTCCTTGTTTGTCAGTCATCCATGTCTCTAATATATGTTGGAGTGTAAAGAATCATGAATAAAGCTATTTAAACAAATTATAAAAGTTCAAGAAAACTTATATAAAAATATAATAACAGTATCAAAAAAACTTGAGCCAGAACAATAAATCCTAGTATACATAAATAGTGACTATAAAAATATTAAGAAAGATAAAATGGGAATAAGAGTTATATTTTTCCTTTAAAACAAAAAACAACTAGAGCTTACCTTAACATTTATCAGTCAGGTGTCAGCTTACAGATCAGAACTTTTAGCAGTTATTATTACATGCATAATAATTGAAAAAAGAAAAACACTAACTATTTATATAGACTCACAAAATCTTATTCAATATTATAGCAAATTGAAAAACAAATAAAAAACAAACAAATGCTAGAAAAAATGAATGCTATTCAAGCTCTGGCAAATAAAAATACTCTTTAACTAAAGATAATCTGAAACAAGATATTCAAAAAATATAACAACCCCTTTCACAAAAGAGTAGACAAATTGATACACAAGGTAGCAATATGCAGTAATACCAAAGATATAAACACAATTCTCAGTACTTGTCTAAAATATAACTACCTGCAACCTTATTTCAAAACAATATCGAAATTACTCAATCTATCTGTGGGATTATTAAGCAAATTCATCAAGTATAACCCATAATCAATTGAAACAATCTTAATAGAAATACTAATTTTAATTAATAGAGTTAAAAGGAGATAGACTAGAAGATCAGCCTCATACTTCTTCACTTCACAGCACTTATTGATCCATAAACAAACAGCTGGGATTATCAACAATATATCTTCTTAATCAAATTATAAAACAAAGAGTTGCCAATAATGGACAAATTATAAAAGTGCCATCCTAATATATACAAAACTACTAAGTGACACAGCTGCAGTAATATATAAGATAATAATCACCCTTTATCTACTTATAACATAAAATCAATATTTATGAAGAAATTAATAAAAATATATACAGAGAGCTACAATATAGAAAAAATGAAAAATTCTCCTCAATTACATACAGTATGCCAGAATCGAGCTTAATACAAAAGACTTAAAAACTTTTATATTTAGAAAAAGCATCAGTAAGGCCCTTAATAATCTGATTATAGAGACCATTATCTATGACAAGTTCATTGACACATTAAAAAGTATTATATAGTACACAAGATTTCTGATATTCAATATATGAATCGATAAATGCAGAAGAATGTTACAATAGGAAAAAAATATAGAAATCAATATAACCATCACAAAAAAAAAGAAAATGTAAAGTTACTAAAATATTCAAAAACATACTATATTGCAAATCTCAACCAGCTAATACAATGAACATAATAGATAATCTACTTAAAAGAAAACACAATATTCTACATATCTTTAATATTAATGCTAATGAAACTTAGACATGTTAGTTTCCAATGAAAGCAACAAGCTATAAAGGATTTTTCAAAATCAATTAGCTTTTTAATAGGATGATGCAGTGAATATATAAAGAAAAAGAGTTAGCAAATAGTTTATTAATTCAAGTAATATATATTATATTAAAATTAATAAAGTAGATCTGCTGTACTTATCAAAAAAAAATATATATAGTGATAATAGAGTAAAATATAATAGAAATTCAAATATAATATTATTTCTATAAGAGAAACAAGAAATATTCTTAAATAATAAAATTAAATACAAACTAATAGAAAAAATAATAGAAGAAAAAAATGAAATATATAAAAAAAAAGAGGCATATATGATGTTAGAAGTATTACAAATAAGATAAATCAACAAAGTTTTATTAAAAAAATCCTAACCCAAATAATAGGAATACTAGGATTGTATAAAATAAAACCAATTCAAACTAATATATAATAAACTTTTAACTATTTGAAGACTTACAAACACTTTCAAGTATCAATAAAGATATATCTTTTGAAGCAAATATTAGTATTCTAATTAAAAAAGATCTTGAAAAGAAAATAATATTAATAAAAAGAAAATACTGTATATTATTGTTATAAATATGCTTATAAAAATTTTTTTTTATATTATATAGATTTATATTTCATTAGATAAACAAAATATTACTAATCAAAAAATATTTATTGATATAATGTCACTTATATAACATTTGTCAAAAAAAATAAATAATTTGATATATTAATAATATAAATAAATCATTGATCAATTTTTATTATATAATTAAATATAAATAAATTGTCAATCAATTTTATTAGATAATTTAATATTATTTTCCATAAAAATTTTCTTATAAAATTATTAAAAATTTATCAAAATATCAATTCTGTCAAAATTTATATACTGTATTTATTGAATTTTTAATTATATACTATATTTACAATTTAAAGAAATTATAGCTTATTTGAGATTCTATATTTAAATGAAATAAATTAGTCAAAAATATTATAAACAGGAGTTATATATTCATATCTAACTAAGTAAAATTTGGTACTTTACAATTTAATATTTGTATTATTTTCAGATCTAAAATAAATTTATTTTCTACTGAATTAAACGATTTGTATCACTGACTAAAGGCCAACCAATGTTCAATAATATTATACAAAAAATTTATCAAATATATAAAAAAGAATTGAATTTGTCCTAAATATAAAAATGAGTCCCTAAAGTAATTGATTAGAACAAAAGTAAGGATGTAAATTAGGTTGACTTTCAGTTATAAAGATATTAACTTTTGATTATAAAAATATAAATTATATTAACTTTTAATTAAAATATATAAAATTTTAATATTAAAATTTTTTTAAATTTTGAATTTGAAATATAAAACTTTTTAATAATAAAATAAAAATTATATAACAATTATTTTAAAAACCTTATTGTGTGCTACTATAATCTTTGAAGAAGAGATGTCAAGAAGGAACTCATCAACTGGTGCAGTATTCTTATTAAAAGAGATGCAGTCAGAATAAATGATACCAACTGATCCTTGGATCAGATGCAAAATAGACACAGTATAGCCACTAAACTGATCAACTTACTATCAGATACTATGACATGGGACCTGAAACAAGTTCTCAGTGAGATGAAAGTATGCACATGCTATATACCACATACCTACTCAATAAGATACCATTCCAAGAAATTCACTATTATAAGTTTCGAAACAAAGGAAGATTTACTCTTGACCAAAGGACTAACCTATATTCTTGGGGAGACCACCATATCTCTGGCCCCATCAATACACCACTTTGCTCCATCTGTGATATAACAATATATCTTGTTAAAAAATGTCCTATCAAAAAATGGAGAAAGCAATGGAAAAACTTCAACCATATCTAAACAAAAAAATATAGACAAATTTATAGTAAATTCCAGCCAATCAAAATGTGTGGCCTCAGAACAAATTTGTTCCAAATAATAGAAAAGATTCCAAACCAGCATCATACATGATAGCCACACAAGCCAATAGCAAGCAGCAGAATAGAACAAGCCAGATACAAACCCAATATAATCAGTAGAAACAACCTCAGCAGCAGCAAAAATACATACAACAATCCCAGGACACCTGAAAAATTATGACAATGCTCATAACCATATAAAGAGAGGTTACAAGTCTCAGAGAAATAGTTATGGATCTCAATGAAAGGGTCACAAACATTGAAGCATACAATCAAGAGTACTATGATAAAATGGAACAATACTCAGACAATAATGGAAAGGGAAAGAATGAACTGAACCACTGAGGAGTAGCTCAATTGGTTATGAAATTTCTTCCCAAATGCAAGAAACAACAGACATTAGAGAAAGACAACAGCAAATTAATAGAACAATGAAGGACATGTAAGCAAACATGCAAAGAGTTCTCAAGGCCATAGGAGTACTAGCAGACAACCAACATTAATATCAATATGAATACTTATAAATAACACAATAAATAACAAGGAAATATCCACAAATAGTAATCTTAAAAGTAAACAAAAAACAAAAGAAACAATAGACTTTATAAAATCAGGCTTTTTAATATAAATTGCAATCTCTAACATAAGAGAACTAAACAAAGAAACAAACAAAATAAGTTGGATAGATTTATGGCAGGAGATAAAATGGAATATTGTGATTAGCTCAGAAATGAATGGGAGTAACCATGCAACAAAACACTGGAGAATGGAAAAATATAAGTGTTACTGAACCAACACAGATTAAAGACAAGGTACAGGTATGGGGTGGCCCTTAAACACAAACTGGCAAAAAGGATAGTGAATAAAGAAACAATCAAAGAAAGAACTATTATGCTGGATTTGACCTTTCTGTATAAAAAATACTTAAGAATTATAGGCCTATACTCACTGATAAAACATTCAGATAGAAATAACAAGATAGCTCAATTCGAGCTATAAGACAAACTGGAAAACCATAGTAGCAGGAGACCTAAATAATACAAGTATACTTTATATAGACAGATTCACAAGCAAGCATCACCATTTTGAGAACAGAATGTTAATGAATAGTATTCTTATTAATGATCTGAAGAACTGAGACATGGTAGACACATTCTGAGTAGCGAATTCACAAAAAAGAAAGTACACTTGAAAAGTAGAAATGAAAATAGCAAGCAGGATTGATCAAATATGAATAATTCAAAACGGATACCTGGAACTGATTTCAATAGAAATTAGGAATGAATATAAGCAGATGTATAAAAGTGATCATGAAATTGCTCTTGTTAGAATACACATGTCCTTTTCTTTGCTAGAAAGAAAAAGAATACACAAAATATATCCAACGCTCAGTACAACTGGTCAAACATAGACCCAGTATGATGGAAAAAATGGATCAGATACATAGAGAAAAAATGAAATCCTACAAAAAGCCACATGAGTCTGAAACAAGTACTGACAAGCTATGGTGAGACTAAGAGAGACAATCCTCAAAGCAACAAGTCTGCACATATGAAAGTTTAAAAAGATACAAGTTAAGATACAGAATAAGCAAGAAAAGCATAACAGGATCCCATTAATTACAGTAAGATAATTGGGTTTTGTCAACTCAAGAAGCTCCTGATAGAAGCAATGAACAACAGCCCAGGCACTGGAACCAAGAAAAGAATCAAAAGCTTGGCAAAAAATAATGGTATTAAACTCTCAAAAGAACTAAAAAGTCTGGAGGACTTTGAAGCAGTTAAAGTTAGGATAGTCAAGGAAATAAAGGGCATGAAATATACCTCTCATAAATATTTTTGTAATAAAAACAATAAAAGGATCAAAAAAGCTATTAACAACCATCTTAACTGGTTTACTACAATGTCATGGGCTAAATTGGTGAGTCCGTCACTAATCCATAGCATCTTACATAACCCAGACATCTTACAAATACTCACAAAAAGAGAATGCCTCCTATAAAGAACACTTAGGGAAGACAGAAGTGTGGTGATTGACTTGGCTAAAGGTAAGTGTCTCTTTATTGTGTTCTGTTTCTTTGGTATATTACTAACTTTTATCTCTATTCTCAATGAGGGCTGTTTTTCTAACATATTCAGCTCTATCTTTTTGGCATACATTGATAAGCTATTTATACTTTTTTAACTAACAATGGGCTATCTACTTTATAATCGGCTATATTAACCCTAAGCTTTACTAAACTTTCCATACTTTTTCAAATACACATAGTTTCCTTATCAGTACCCAAGCCTTATCTATAGTTTCTTATCTTGCGACACTCCATCTTTCATGTCAGACTTTTGGGTTTTTGGATTTTAGATCATTACACATAAATTGTGTCACCTATGTAACCTATAACAATAGATAAAAAAAAGATAATAGATAGTTTTCTAGAAAGAGAGAGATGGAAAATTAAGCTTGACAAACTGATAGTGATGGCAGATGAACCAGACATTATCTTAGACAAAAAGAAAATCAGATCATAGGTATGCAATTATTTTGAGAAATAAATCAAGAGATCTATTCTTGTAAGCCTCCACAGGAATGGCAAGAGGAATATGAACCCTTACAATAGGTTGACGAAAGATAGTATAAAGGAGTCATTAAGGATTTTTCTGCTCAAAAAATAATAGACATCATATTCATGGTAAGCAAAACCTCAACCCCTAGACCTTCATAGATTCCTTATATAGTACTATACTATCTTGGTCCAAAGATGATCAGAAGGGTGAAAATAATCTTCAATGCAGTCCTCTAGAAAGGAGAGATGCCTCACGAGTAGAAAGAAGAATCAATATACCCAATCCCGAAGATATATAACTGGAACAATAACCTCACCAAAATCAGGCCAATCATTTTACTAGAATCAATTAAGAAGATCTTTATTAAAAGACTAGTCAAAGGCTGTCTAACATATTTACAAGGCATGAAATACTGTCGGAACACAACTGGGCAGCCTTACTAGGGACCAGCCCAACTGAGTCTATCTTTGAAATAAACACAATTATCAAAAATACAAAGGAGAATAACAAAGAACTCTAGATCCTCTTCCAGGATATGAGAAAAGCATATAACAATATAGACCTGAGTACCTTGAAGAAGACCATGAAAAGGATTAAATTTCCTGAGACTCTTATCAACATCATTATAAAAGGCTTCAATAACAGAAGAAACATAATAATTATAGGAGTAGAAATCACCAACCCATATATAGTCAGAAACAGAATTGATCAAGATAATGCTATATCACTACTCCTCTGGCACATCTATTATAACCCCTGATTTGCAAGATAAATAAGATATACAAATATATAAGTCTTACTAGAACTTATGAGAGAACACAACTTATAACATCCCACAATATTACAAACATTTCAGTCATAGCATATATAGATAATATAGCATGGATCGCTAGAAACTATAAATAACTGAAAGCTATTACTGGCATCACTAGCTTCTTCTATAACTTTGTACAAGTTAAAGTGAACCCAAGCAAGTTGAAGCTAATTATAATTAACAATAAATGGAAGTCCAAAACAATATTCGAGCAAAAACTGTCAAGGTATCTGTCAGAGTTGTTCGATATCTGAAAGTTTGGTTTGATTGTGATAGCAAATAGAAATATCAAACAAACCTATTCTATCAAACAATATCAAATCTTGCAAGTCACCTTTTGTAAAAAAAGTTTCAGACAAATAAACTTAGTATCTAGTTTATCATATAATCCTATCTAAATTGAAGTACCTGATTCAAGACTTTTGCCTAATAGAGATCAAAACTAATCTTATCGATAGAAGACTGAGAAGGATAATCAAACACAAAACTGGTTTCATTACCTTAACCCCAAACTTAACCTTTCATAATAATCTAGGCTACAATGTGTTCAGCCTCAAAAACTACATGCTCCAAAAGCACTTGACATTATAGAGAAATTGCACAAGGCAGTCAATATACTGGCAGACTATACAGGGAAAGAATAATAAATCTACAATGGGCAACCTGATCAGAAACAAGCATTTTGGAGATGTGGCTAAAGATCTATTCAACAGGCACAAATTTTATAAAAGATGTACTTATTAGTGTACAGAAACAAGGTTTCTCCTTCTGAAATAGATGATAAAGAAATAAAATAACAACTGTCAAGCTGATATTGCTTGAAGAATATATGGGAAAAAGATAGTTTGATAAATATAGGAATAAACTTAGAGCTAGCAATTTCAGATGAATCAAACAATTCATCAACTACAACAAAACTAAGACAATAAGTTGGACTCAAATATGCTATACTAGCTATCAGAGCATACAGGAGAGACAGCCATACTTTACAAAGAAGTTATCAATAAAATTACTATAGGAGTAACCAATCTAAACTACTTGACAAGGCTGACCAACCTTTACTCAAGAATTAATCTTTTTTACAATATAGTTTGAGTAGAAAGATTGAACAGCAGATCCTTAAAGAAAAGTAAGCTAATTTGAATTGCTACAAAAAGAAGCATAGTGAAGGAAGAATTACTAATATGAAAACCAAGGAAGAAGAATGTGAACATCTCCACAGCCAGATACTACATTCAGGACTTACACTTATTATATGTGAAACTATGTATTGGAAGTAATATTAATAAGAAGGTCACCAATGATATCTGCATCATAGAAATTTCAAATAAAGACATGATCGAGGTCCCAGAAAACAGCAGACAGGCCATTACAAATTATAGCAAAGGCAAAAGGATCAAGCTCCTAGTGTCACCGCAAAGCATCAAAACTAGGCTCGACCAGTATAAGAAATACAATATGCAGGAATTTGATAATATTTGTGTCTTTGAACATATTAGTATAAAGAACTGTATTAAGTGGATCAAGGACAAGGTAATTCAAGTAAAAATCAGTCAACTCCAGAGAGTATGAAAGAATGGCAAAAAATTAAAGTTGTAACAGATGCAAGCTAGTAAAGTAAGTTTCATATCATTACTTTCCAAACTGAAAATCTAGAATCAAGAAAGAAAACATAAATTGCATCTTTCAAGATCTTATGCAGTACAATGCCCAATGATGTAGAACTAAATGCAATCACAGTAGCACTCACCTCTCTTCCACCTAAAACTGAGACAATTTTGAATATAGATAGTCAAATAATAGCCATGGCACTAGAAACTACTAGGAACAAAAGTAAGATAGCAAAACTTATCAAGCATATAAAAGACCTTGTTAAATTAAAGAATATAAAAATCCAAGTTGAAAAAATCAAAAGAAATAAAAATCAGATCCATATCAATGTGAATAGTAAGGCCAAGAGAGCAAGATTCAAATGGTAAACCACATGGATTGACATTACACCACTCAACAGAAACATGCTAGAATTAGTATACAAGGGTGTGATCATTAACCTTAATAGTAAGAAAGTGGTATGCAATCACCATAGGAATAAACAGATCATAGAGTAGTGCAATCTTAAGAGAAATTAAGACCTTAATCAACTCAATAATAAAATTGACTAGAAAGTAACAACTAATTACTTATAATTTAGAAGGATAGTTGCTGGATTAATAGACTTAGAGAATTACTAATAAAGGATGTTTAAATTGAAGTCCTAACTATAAGAATTATCAACCATAGCCAAACTTCATGTTAAAAGAAGGGACTTATACAGGTCTAATAGGTGCATAAGATACAATATGGCTAGAGAAGATCAAACATATATATATACATGCAAAGAAAATGAACTTGACTTTGATATATATATACTAGAGTTAATATCAACCTACCTTCAAAGTAAGAAAAAATGAAGCAAATCCTGGATTCAGAAATGAAATAGGAAGATCAAACAGAAGAAAATTAATTCCTGGACTACAACGATAACTAGAAGCCTTATTCTCAAAAATATTACAAGACTAGTCTGTGACTGGGTTAAAACTTTCAAGAGAAAAGACAAACCCACCCTCTTAGGGTGCCTTTAAAAGACACAGGACTTTGCAAGAAAAATCTAAAAATACAGATATGAGGTAATAGGTAAATGGGAAATCTTTCAAGGGATCACAAAGAATAAAAAGAGAACAAGAGGCAAATGGAGTCAAAATACATAGAATACCTGCCCGGAAAATCAAAAAACACAATCAGTTTGGACTGGAAGAAAACTAAAACTTTTAAATTCCTTTTCTTATGAAAACTAAAGAAAAATGGTGCTAACTTGATCTAGGCAAGTTAGTTTTTTGTAGTGTTCACAATTTTGATCTAAATCTGATTGATCCATGAATCGAATACAAATCAGATTGAATCAAATTTCAAAATTTTTAATCTGATCAGATTTGAATTGAATCGAATTTTAAATTTACAAAATTATCAAATTCAAATCAGATTCAGATTAAATCCAATATAATTCAAATCAGATATATACCAGTTCACATAATTATTATATTATTTAATTTTATTTAAATCTAACTATCTAGAAAATTAACATGTAATGAGACACAACTCTTCCAGATGATTCTCTGACCACACAAAAAAAAGATACACTAAAAAGCTTTCGAGCTTTTCTGCTAACAACAGTCTTATCACTCTCCTTAAACCATCCTGAAAAGTCCTTCAGGAGTCACTTTTATCCTTCTCTCCTTGTCTACACTCTCTTCAAACAAAAACTTGGCTCTAGTGACCTGAAAAGTCATGTACATACCTTTCCTATCTATAGAAAGAAAGTTTCAAAAGGAAGAAAAACTGACACTTTACCACCTATCTATCTCATAGAGAAATACCACAGAGTCTATGTTGATAATAAGAGAGCTATTGTGAATGCACTACATCCACTCTCTTTATCATAATATCAGCTTTAATAGTGCTCTTTCTTGATTATTTTTGAAGAATTTTGCCTACCTCAGTTTGACCCTAAATTTTGAGTAGTACAAGGTTTCTCATGATTTGATTGGTCTAGCAGAATCACATCAGTACAAGAATGTAAACAAGCCCCCATTGATCACCTATGTATCTAAATGCATTTTCTTAGCTCCATAAGAACCTGGGGTCTATCATAAGTCATAAGAGTTCTGGTGTGAATAGATACAGAACACTGTTTACTACTATGTCTCTGGCTCTCATCAGGGAAGAGGAAGAAATATATGGTCACAGACTAGTTGGTTCAACTTTTAGGATATAGAGGTTTAGCAAATATCTCTCGACTTTACTGCATTGGGTAAAAAAGACTTGTAGCAAGGTAAAACGTATTACATTGGATCGACCTATACAGCTATTGTTGAACTATAAAATTTCGCCATATGATTTCCCTAGTATCCAGAATGATCCCAGTACCTCAGATCAACATATCACAATCCTTTTAGTCACCTGAAAGTAAAGATCTTCCAGAACACTTCTAAAACATTGATAGTCAATTTTGCTATTAGCAAACTTAACATAAAGTACTCTAGAATATTCTATAATTCTAGCTTGTCACATATAACTATTATTTTCGAAGGATACTTGAGTTCTGTTCAAAATAACATAGCTTAATAATCCAGCAAAACTAATAATATAATTATTACTATTAT
>CAJVPT010004065.1:0-14099 GCA_910592055.1 Acaulospora colombiana
ATAATTTGTAAATATCTGATATATATACAATAAAGACAAGCCATGCTGACCTGACTGTGGGTTAAAAAAAAAAAAAAAAATTAAAGAGTAGATTTATTATAAAATTAAATAATTTAATTTTAAGTTGCAAATAGAACTTTGAATAATAATTTATAGATAATAATTTTATTAATTAAAGTTTAATTTAAATTACTAAAGAAATAAAATATTGTTTTTTAAATTATATTTAGAAAATATTTTTTTTAATAATAAGTAAATTAGTATATAAAAGTTATAACAATTTGTAAATTATTTTTTTTAGATACTAATAATTTACAGATCAATAAATAGTATAGAGAGTAAACTATTTATGCTTTATCCAATTAGAATAAGATAATTATATAATTATTTAATGTAGATATTTTACTTACTAAAATAAATAAGAAATAATATTGAACAAAAAATTTTTTATAATATTATCTATATAATTTATATTAAACACTTCCTAGAGTTATAATAAATATAATCTATTAAGTAGCTTATCATTACTTTTATATTTCATAAAAAGAAGAGCTAATATATCAAAAATTCATCTGTAATATTCAGTATTTTTGATGTTGGAAACTACTCATGTAAAGCCTTAACTCTATTAATATTAATTAAAAAATTTTATAAAATAATATTATCAATAAAATATTTAAGAGTAACTATTTAACAAATCAAGTAATTGTGTTTCTAATGTACTGATAACAGATAATCAAAAACTCTTCTAAAGGATTCTATACATTATAATTTTTTTCTTCTAGTTGTATTTATTAAAAAAGAAGAGGAGTAGATAGAAGTTATTATTTGTTATCCAATATATATTAGTTTAGTTTATTTATTCTTTTTGTATAATTAATAATGTTATAGAATTTATTTTTATTTTCTTATTTTAAAACTGGTCCATCACATGCCATTTCCAGTGCTTTATTAAGAAAAAATCATATTTAGCAACAATCAGAATTAATATTTCTCTGTATTGTCTAGGTATTTATAGATCACTAGAGAGAAATAGAATAAAGAGCTATCTATTTTTATGACTCGATCTATGTCTAATCTAACCAGGATAAGAAAAATATATGACTACCTAGTGTAAATACTTTTCTTTTGAAAACAAAGTTGAGGATAAATAAGATCTTGTATACAGATTATACATTACTTATCTATTCCCATAATCAGGAATTGATATTATCTAGAGTATATCAATGCACTCACTAGTAATTACAACAGATTGAATAAGATCAGATTTTAACTAGATTCGATTTGATCCAGTTTTTATAAATACGAATAAGATATGGATCTGTTTCATTTTAAACTGATCTGATTTGATTCGAAACTATAACATTTTTATCTGATCCAATTTAAATCTGAATTTGATTCAATTCGATCCAATTCGAATCTGAATTTGATTTGGATTTGATGCAAAAACAATTTAAAACTTATTTAGTATATTTTGAATCTGTTTCAAAGCATGTTTAATTATAATACTTTGATTTAACTAAATTAAATTAAATATATTTAAATTAACCTAGTTTTATTTTAATAAAAAAATTTTAACTAGTATATTTCTTTTCAAAAATATTTTTTAACTATAAATTTAAAAATTTTTCTTTTATTTAATTTAAATAAATTTATTTATTCAACCCATAGTTATTCACTTGCTTCTATATTAATATACTCCCAGTACTCTTTAAAATAATTTGATTTTCTATATCATTTTTTTCATTATTTTTTATTATCAATGTTTCAAGTACTTGTAAAGCATATTAATCTATTGATAATTAATTATGTCAGTAATCCATACGATATGCTTTTTCTTTACCTTCTCTCTATTTTTTTATAGCTGATACTGTTTTTTTGATCAAATTTTGGAATAACACACAAGTTATATCTTCTATCAGTAATACTGTAATACTATACAATTCATTCTCTGGCAAACAATAAAGAGTATTTTCTAGTATAAATTGTGTCAATTTTAATTTGTTAATAACTTAAATTTTTAATAATTTGTAATGTTTAAAAAATACCCATCATTTCAACTTTAATTTCCTATTTAATCATGTAAAAGTTGCTTCCATCAAAATCCATTTTATTGTATGCAAATTCTTTATCATTAACAGGTTATATTCCTCTCAGGCAAGTAGCTACAATTGTATGGTCCAAAAAATTAAGATCAGTGTGAACAAATTTGCTATATCTCCAGGCTACATAGGCCTCACATAGACCTAAAAGATTGTTTAAATATATTTTTTTATTATCAAAAGAAACTATAATTTCTTTGTCAGTAGTACCATATTTGTTATCATCTAGCCAGGATAGATTGTATTCTTCTATTTTTTTTTGTATACTTGAGGTCATATCTTCAGAAAATATATGCATGACATAGTTGAAAAAAAAACTGTTTATTACTATAACTTTTCTTCTTGCAAATATTGCCTTTCAGACTTTTGTAATTTAATAGGTATGTCATATATATGAATAAATATTTCACTTTATTTTATCAAAAGATACCTGCAAACATTAATATTAATAAAGTTTAAAAATTAATAACTTAAGTTTAATTAAATATATACATTGTAGCTGTTAAGAAATCTTGATTCAATTTTTTAATTTCTAGCAATCGAGCAACTTGTCAATGCAAACCAAACATATCAATAATTATACTTCTTATGAGTTCAAGTACATCAGAACAATATAATTTGATATATAACCAGTATTACCTTGTTAGATGCTTTTTCACAAACTATTATTTCTTCATTTTTTTTTATTATTTTTGAAAGACAGAAGGTAGCATTGATTATAGATATATGGGAAGGCAAAAGATTTATTTTTACAAATATTCACTTTTCTTTTATTTTTTTTCATTATGATTAAGAAGGAGTTAAGATATATCATTTTTACTGTATATATTTCCTCAAGATACTTTTAAGTCAATAAATTTTTCTTGATCTATAATTTATTTAAGTTAATATAGTTACAAAAAAATTACAAAAATTTTAATTTACAAAATTTTTATAAGTCTTTTTTTTTTAATTTTTTTGTATTATCAATATCGGCCCTCAAATCAATAGCAGTATTTTTCAAATCATTACTACAAGTAATCAAAAATCTCAAAAAATCACTACACCAATTGAACTGATATTGTTTTATTATTAATAAACATAAAAATATATACAAGTATTTTTTATTATATTTATATTCTAATAAGTATTGATGTTAGGATCAGAAATGGCCAGGCGAATATTCAGAAAATAGTATATTAGTTCGCTTAAAAATGCAATATATTTTATTGGATTATAATATTTTTTTAATACAAGAAAATGAAGAGTAGCAACAAAGGTTTCTAAATTGAGATATTTATAATTAGCTTAATATATACAATACCTGCTAATATAAAATAAAAATTGATAGCCAAAAATAGTCTGTTGTTGATAAAATTCTATATGCTGGTCTAGGGTTTTTTACTAGTAACAAATGGTATTAACTGGCATCTACAAGCAATGTCAACAATAAGCTTGCCTGCACTAGTCCAAGATTTCTCACTGGAGGTACAAGGCACTTTTGTTGTATTATTCCTGCTATAGTACTAACATAACAAAGACTACTAGTCCTGGATTTTCCACTGAAGGTAACATTGATGCTATATTAACATTTGTAAGTACTACCTTATATTAATGAACCCACCTGCACTAGTCCAGGGTTACCTATTGGAGGTATATAGAATGCTTAATCGATACAATGTATAAAGGGTATATAAATTTAAAAATTTTCTTCATTTATCTTTTGCAGAAAGAAATTAATGATTTTTTGTAGCTTTTCAACTTATGTTGACTTGATCCATGCTAGTTAAATAATATCATAATCAATACTAGCAGCAATAAAGTAATAGTAGGTTATTACAGTATCGATAAATATTGCTTACTTGCTTATGGTATAAATTAAAGGCTTGTAATCGATGAAACTCTTTTCCGGAGATCCCTGATCACTACTTCCAAAGATGTGTTCCTTTAAAACTTTATGTTTTGAGAGTAATAAAACTTCAAAACTTTCTTTAAAAACACCTGCTTCACTTAGCAGCAGTCATATTTTACCTTTCTTGTTTACTTTTTTTCTTCAAAAACCCTCTACCTAAGAAGTTAATGGCAAGAAAACTTTTCTAGGAAGAAGAAACCAGATGAAAAAATACTCTCTTTCTCTTTTATATGGAGGTCCCAAAGTTCAAGAAGAAGTGTGGGCCAACAACTCTATGCCAGCTTGCTAACATCACTACTATAGGCAGAAACAGTTTCTCTCTCAATGTGTAGTAGTTCTTTCTTAGTTTTTCTGGAGGATTTTGTCTACCCTAGTTTGATCCTGAATTTTCTGTTATATTATATTTTGGATGGATTGATTGGCTAAATATTAGGATTGGTTACTCTATAGTTAGCAGAAATGTAAACAAGGATACATGTGACACATGATATGAATACATTTCCTAAGCTTCATAAAAACCTTAGATTCATCATAAGTTATTGGTTAGAAGTGCATGTGAATAAACATCACATGGACTGTGATCTCCTCTCTCTCACTATTATCTGAAAGTGTTATAGCTATGGAATGAATATCTCTTCTATTGGAATAAAACCTCAAGAACTTACACTATTCTCGAAGACACAATTATTCTTCCATTTCAAAAATCACTTTAGGGTTTTTTCATTCTGATCCAAATGGTTTTTTCACCTTCATATGACACAAAATACTACTGAACTCACACTTTTTCTCTGAACATACTCAGTAATTGGTGACAAGCCATAATCATCAGGATCAAAAGAAAGGTGTACTTCTCCTTTCTTAAAACTAGCAAGTCCATCATGGCATATTAGTTGAGAGAACTTCAAAAGGATTGAAGATCCAATAAGGGTTGTCTAGTTTTTTCTAGATAGTAGCAGTAGTAAAAATTTAATCCAACTAAATATCTCTATGCAACAAGTCACCTGATAAATCCATTAAAGGTTGGTTTTTAGGTAATAATGGATCCCTAACGTATTTAGCATATAAAATTTCGCAGATCACTTATATCTTTTTTTGAGAGACAAAATTCATAGCTCTTCACTTTAATAGGGACAAAAGTCAGGAAATACTATAAATCAATAATTTAAATAATGAAAACAATTGTGGGTAGTTTTTTTATAGTTATTAATTTAAAAATTTTAATATTTTCTAGTGAGGGACATTTGACTTATGTCTCTGCCTCCTCCTTTAGGGACCCATCTTTAGCTATAACTTCTATCTTTGAAGAGATCTATTATAATCTTCTTAATAGTTGTTATAATTAGAATCCAATCTATAGCTTTTTCAAGCATAAAAAGAGATATTGTATCATATACCTTAGTAGTATCTTGAAAAAGATCTATAGTTTTTTTTTCTTTTTTCTCACTTCTTCACAAATACTATTCAATAGATGGATGGGTTTTATTGTGCTTTCTTTTAGTAGACTAACAAAGTTTAGACCTTTGAGAATTTTGTATTGTTTACATATCATTGATAGACTATTGGTAAGAATCTGGGTAAATATTTTTGAGTAGTTTCAAGGAAAACAATGGGTCTTGTGTTGCTCAATTGATATTTCCAGGACTTGGATTTAGAAATAGAATAGATATTACTACTTTTTTATTTCTTAGATATTTGTCTAGTACTTAAGACTTTATTAAAAAGTAAGCATAAGGCCTCTTTTCTTTTAGTACCTAAGTGTTTGAGCATTTCATAACTGATACTGTATATAAGTGACCAGCTACCTTATTGTTTGGGAGGTGTTGCAAAGTAACTTTGAGTTTCTCTATTTTGATTTCCTCTATTAGTAATGAATACTATATTGGATCAATCTATTCTTTAAGTTGGTATTTTTTTTTTCAAGAGGAATCTAGACTTTCAAAGTTAATATTTTTTTGTTTAAAACTTCTTTATGATAGTTTTCAGTCTTTTTTTTTGATAGTTTGAGGATTAGTGGCTATGTATTCTATACCTTCCTAGTTCTTGGTTAAAGCTTAGTTTAGTATGATTCTGGGTTTTTTTGCGGTTCAAAATAGAGCTCAGCATCTGTTTTTGATTAAATTTAAGGTCTTCACATTTGTTTTTTAGTGCTTTTTTAATTTGGTTTCTGATGTGGAGACTTTCTTTTTTCTTGTATATTATTTTAAGGATATGTTCTATCTTGATGACTTTTGACAATAGCTCTGAAATTTCTTCTTATGACTGGCGAGGAGTTATTTTTTTATGATGAATTTATCAAAACTTCTTAATTTTTAAATGGTTTTTTCTATTTTCTTTAGGATTTTAACATCCCAATTGGCTTGTAATTCCTTAAGAAGAAAGTAAATCTTATTAGCTTCTCTATAGGTTTCGAAATCTTTCTTTGGAATTGCAGATTCAAGATTTACTTCTTTTCTCATATTAGAAGTAGAATAGATTCTTTTTTTTTAAGGTTCTTGTATATACTCTTGATAATTATTGACTCAAAATAATGTCAAGTCTTATCAAGTTTTTGAAAATCATTTGCTACTCTTGATCCAGGAGATTGAAAATCAATCTCTAGAAACTTTTTTTCTATCTAGAATTTGAATTTCTCTCATTGTTCGGATCAGGTATTTTCTTGCTTTTTGATTTATGTTGTTCTTGAGCTTGATTCTTAAGCAGATTGTTTGTTATTATTCTTGCCAACAATAAAATATGATTACTACCTAATAATGTTTTTACTGGAATATTTTTAAATTTGTATATATTGTTTAACTGATTTCTGGTAATAACCAGATATAATCAATTTTACTATATGATATATTGTTTGTTTATGTGAATATAGTGCTTTCTTTTTTCCAAGAGTTTTGAACATCTATATAGTTCCAGTTTTCTAGAAAGTTGAAATTGCATGCTATATTTCAGCTTTTTTGTATCTATTTACTTATAGTTTTTTATAATGGCAGATATACTTGATAGATATAGAGCTTATATCTTGTTGATAAAAAGTTGGCATCTATTATGTAGCTTTCAATTTTTTCTATAGATTTTAGCTTTTTTTCAATGTTTTTGTTGATGAGAAGTCTTACTCCAGATACTCTGGGTTTTTTATTATTGCTACTGTGGAAAAACTTATGTGATTGTTGTAAAATAAAGTCGAACTCTACTGCTTCATTTGTTAGTTTGATTTTACAGATATCTAGGATATCTATATTGAGTTCTTGTAAGAGATTGTATAGTCTCTGTTAATCTAGGCTAGTATTGATCCCTCTGACATTGTGTGTTCCAACTGAAATTGTATTGGCTAGTGAAAGAGTTATCTATAGTATATTTGTTATATAGCATATATTATTTTTCAATTCTATTAATAGTGTTCTTTTTTAGTATACTTATAAAGTTATTCAGTGATGTATTATGTGTTATATAAGGAAAGATTGTATTAATATCTGCTGTTTCCTTTGGGATTACACCTTTTCTCCAGAATGAGTTTGACTTTTCTTGTGGATCAAATTCTCTCCTGGTATATGTTGATTGGACTAGGACTAATTTCAGGAGTGATTATTCTATCACCTCTCTCTTACTCTGTTCTGACTATCTGTTTTTTCTTCAATTAGGTTTATTCTATTATTTAGTTGTTTAAAATTGTTAAGAATCTGATAAAGGAATCTTGATCACTTTCACTTTTGGGATAGGGACTTTCAGATCTATCATACCAATGTCTTTTATAACAATGTTTTCTTAGCTTCCTGTTACTACTAGTAACAAAATGTTAAGGAGTTTCTATTGTTCTAATGGTATATTTGTTGTTTTGAAAATTACATCTTTTTCTTTTTTTCCTTCTTTTTAAATCTACTCTTTTTTTTTAGAATCTCTTTCTATTTCTATTTTATCATTAGATATTGTATACAAATTGGTTCTAGTATTGCTTCTGATATCAATTTGATCCAATTGTCTTAAGTAAAGTTTGTCATGTATTGTTCTGAAGTAAACTTTCTCATTATTAGCTTCACTACTTTCTGTATAAATCAATTCTTTATTATATACCATTTCTTTTTTAAAGTGCTTCTTAACACTCTTGCTGATATGATTTTGTTTTTCTTGAGAAGAGCTTTGTTCTTGTTTAAAATGTTCTTTAGTACTTCAGATGAGTTTATGACCATGAATAAATACATGCTGTTTTAAAGTATTATTCAAATCTTATACTAATAAGAAGCAAATTACTGTATAGTATCTTCTCTTTAGTATATAGTATGTGAATTTCTAGGGATGTAACATGATTTGGCTTTGGTATGTTTAACTACTTATGTGATTAAACTAGTAGTAGTGTTATGTATTCTGTATAGTTACAATAATTGTAAATTATGCTATTTGATAATTCTATTAATTTCATTATTATTAGGCTTATGTCAGGTGAAGATAACCCTGATAGTTTTTGTGTTAATATAAATTATCCATTCCTTCTTGAGATTGATATATTCCTTATAAAGGGTAATATATATTTTGATTAATTGTTATAATTATGAATAATTATAAATATGAATGTTTATTGTATATCCATATTTATTGAATATAGATTTGATTTCTTGACATGAGTGGTTTTGGTTAATATCTATAAGTGTAACCACCAGTGAGGTTTTTTCTTCATCTTTTGTTTGTTAAAAAACTTTTTTATTTGGTAATTGAATAGAGTTTGACCATTTCTTTATATCTATAGATATAATAATAAAAATTTTTTTCTCTTTTTTATTAATTTTTTCAAGACATTGTAATATATCTTCCTCCTCTTCACAACAGAATATTGTCCATGCATTGCTATTGATAACTTCTTTTTTGAAGGGTTGAAAATCTTTTGGCAAGCCTAATGTATTTTGCAAATATACTATTTGTTCTGTTTTGGTTTCTCCTGGAAGCCTAGAAGTAAACACACCTATTTTATATTCACTATTCACCTTGATATGAAAAGGATTGATATTAAATATTTTTGGTCTATTTCTTATCTTATATGTATATTGCTCAGTTATATTATCTTCTTTAATTTTCTCACTAATAACTTCTATTTCGATTATGTCTTTGAGCTTTTTATCTTCTATTTCAATTTTAGTAATATTTAGAATTTCAACTGTTGTAGTTGTTTAAACTTTCATAGCAATTGCCTTATTTAGTGAGCTATATATAGGAAGATTGTTTTCAGGTGTTGTCTGACTTGACATAATATTTTGCAAGGAGTATTGTGTTTGCTCAGCTTGTTATATTATATTCAAATATTTATCCTTTAAAAATAAAGCTAGAAGATCTTCTTCTTTTCTTTGTTCTTTGATCCATAGATAAAGAATGTATTGTTTGAAGATGTTGGTTTTGATAAAGATGATATGATCAATATTTAGAATTTTAGAAATGATACTATCTATGATCAAGTATTGGGTTGGATCTAAGGTAAGATTCATAGTAACTTCTTAAGTAAAGTAATATTAAGGAGGGTTTGTATTGCCAATAGTTTTTGTTATTGATCATATTTGTCTGATAATTGAGCTAAGATTTCTATAATATGTGCTTCTCTCTGCTTAGTGATCTATGAAAGTTTGTGCTTCCTTATAGATATATTGATCATATAATAGGAAGTAAGTTAACAATATTTCAAAAACTCTTTCCACTAATTCTCTGACTACATACAAAAAAAGATATTTGCAAGAAGTTTTATATTTCTTTGCTAATAAAGTCTTTATACTTTCACTAAAACAACTTGAAGTTTGTCTTCATGTATCTTTCTTATCCTCCCCTACTTGTTTATAAACTTCTTTGAATAAAAACTTGGATCTCTAGTGACCTGAAAAGATTCAAGTATATACTTTCTCTACTAAGGGCAAAAAGATGCTAGGAAATAAAAAGACTGATAAATAGAGTGTCATCTTTTAGAGCTGAAGTGATAGAAATAGAGGTTTTCTTGAGAGATTTTGCCTATGTCGGTTTGATCCTAAATTTCTGATAGCACAAGATCATTAGGCTTTTGATTGGTTAATATGAAACACATTAGTAACTGAATGTAAACTAGTTCCTACTGATTATCTCACATGTTCCAATGACATTATTGATGATAGAAAGAGTTGATTGGTGTCCCATGTCTGCTTCACTCCTTCATTTGAATTAATCTACAGATTAAGTACCATGAGGCCAATAAGATATAAGCAACAAGTTCCCAGGTGGTGAAAAAGCTACTATTTTTTCAAGCTGAGATCTTTCTTTCCTATCATTCTGGTCAGATAAAGTTTAAGACCAAGGTCTTCTTTTTATTTCAGTTAGGCAATAAGATCAAATGGTCTCTAGTTCATGCTAAGCTCCAACTCTTTAGTTATAGTTAAGAATGCATTTTTCCAGAAGTTGTTGAAGAATATTGCAATCGACAAGAATCCCCACTGCTCTTCTGGTACCCTCCTACCATTGTGAAGCAAAAAGATCTTGGGAATGACTATTTTGGGCAATGGAAGATATATATCAGTAAAATTCCTTTAACTAAGTGTGGCTACTAAAAGGTATTATACTGAAACAACACAATCCAGTTCCTACTAGGTCACATAAGAACCTGGGATCCATCATAAGTTGCCTTTCTATTACAGATGAATAAAAAATCATTGCCTAAAGAAAGTTGGAATCAAGTATATCCTTGAAGTAAAGGCTTCCACTAGGTAATAAGTCTCCTCAAACAGTACTCAAGAAGGAAATCAAGATCAAGAATGGATAAGTTCTTCAGATGATCAGGAAAAGAAATGATATTTCAATTAGGTATTTTTATTGAGAAGAGATCTTGAGAAGCAGATCTTTGGAGGAAGCTGGAGATATTTTTTTCAATTTTTACCTTTTCATTTTTTTGTTATCTGTTTAAATATTTTTAAACATTATCCTTCCCTTTTTTTCAACCTATCCTTTGCTAGTTTCCTATATTCCAGTGGCTTTATTAGACATATGGTAGTGACAATCTGTTGGCAATAATGCAATGGACCAGGAGGGTCTTTACCAAAAGACACTATGGAGTAAAATATTGTCCCCAAGGTCGAACTTAAAGGCTATTATGCTTACGATGAGTTAGTTAGATTATGATAAAGGTTTAGCTGTAGTATGTATTATGTTGCTTAAATAAAAATGTACTTATGTTTTCAATTGATTAATAAACTGACAATTTAGCCTAGCTACGAGTATATATAAAAAAAAAAAAAAAAAGTAAGTTAACTATGTTTGATATTGTTATGTTTTGCTGATGATCGTTGAAATGTTTTCTTAGATATGTATTGCAGATTTGTTTATTCCTTATTATTATTTTGGTAATATGGAAAAACCTTGTTGTTTATTGTAATGTATGGATAATATTTATTTTACATGTATGTTGTAATAGTATTGTTGATATTGTTGATCAGTCAATAGTAGACACGTGGAATTATAAGGTTGTTGATAATTGATTTGTATAAATATATAGAATGTATATCAACATTGTTTATTTGACACATTTTTTGAGCTTGTTGTGAAAAGTATACATGTCTGTATTTGCATGACATAATATTATTGAAATACTGTTGTTGCAATATATATACTTCTTTAATATATAGTCAATAAAGCTTGGACATCCCTATAGATTTTATAAATATTTGAACTTGGACTAATTTATTAGTTTAAGTTATTGCTTGTAAAGTACTGACCTAGCTAGGAGCTTTGTGAAATTGATGTTGGACTTTTAAGAGCTTACTATAATTCAGTCTTTCTTATTGCTTTTCTCTTTCTAAAAGAAAAAATTTATGTTGTAGAAGTTAGTAATGTTGTAAAACTTATCTCTTCTATATTCTATAAAGAGTTCTTGAACTTGTTTTTGTAAATTGTTTAGTTATAAAGGTGATTTCTCTTGTTTTTTTTTGCTAGTTTCTCTTTTTCTCAAAAAATTATCAAAAAAGAAAATTTTCTAAAAAATTGGGGATTAGTGAAAAGAGTTTTTTTTTATTATGATCTATATTATTTTATTATTTCTAAGTAAAAAAATATTTTATTTTTTTATTTGCAAATTATATTAGATTTTATAAAATTTTTTCATTAATTATTAATAATATTTCTTCAAAAACTTTGTCTTTTTGTAATTTTGATTATTTTATTAAAATTTTTTTATAATATTTCTAATTTAAATTTCAATATTGAATTTGTTATTTTTATTTTTATTTTAATAATTCTCTATTAAATTTGTTATGTATATTTTATTAAATCAAATAAGTTATACTATATATTATATTCAATTGTTTATATAATATTAAAATCGAATCTATAATTAATTTATATATTTTTATATGACTTACGGATCCATAGTGCAGTAGTTAGCCCTCCGTAGGTCAGATCACAAGATGCAGGTTCAAATCCTCCAAGGGACTAATGTGATTTCCCTGCACAAAAGCAGATAGGATCTGCATCCATTGGCCTAACCATAAATTAACTAATATTTCTGAAGATAGTAACTAGTCTATATGAAGATTGTGATTGGTTGAACATCTGAGATCAAGTAGAATCATCCTTGATATGACTGCATTACCCAATGGTAATAAGAAGAGTAGACTCCAAACTGGTAGTGTACCTCTCAAAATGAAGTACATGGCTATACCGGTTTTCACAGACTTTACTATCGGGAGGTCTTGGTGGGAGGCAACAAAGCTGCGGACCACTCTGAAGAACTGAATGAACCAAGGTTCAGGATATGTAATTGATAGCCTGATAACCAAAATACTCTTAAGAAAAAATTGTTCTGGAAAAAATTAAGATAGATTCGTATGTCTTTCTGAATAGGTAGTATTAGTATATAGTATTACATAGAATATATATATAGCTACTCATATATAGATAGATCTACTATAAACATTATATGTACAATACTTGTTGATATATGTAACATACTAGTTTATCATATATAATACATAAGTGAACAGATCCGTAATGTATATTGCTTACACTTGAGTAGGCATAAGTATATAATTAATAAAAGACATGGTTGACTTAACAGAAACACATTTATTACTAGAGCCAATCACAATGAAATAGACTGGAAAAACAGCTTTGCACTCCTTCACCCAATCAAACTCAATAACTCACAAACAGACATGTAAACTCTTATTAGCACAGCTTCTCTATCAAACTATGGAACCAAGAACTCTCGATTATAGACAAACTTCATAAAAGACACTTCAACATATACAAAACAAACAAGTGTCACAGCTGCAGAGAGATAGAACATAATGATCACCCCTTCACCTGCATCCAACACAATATCAATATCTATGAGGAAATTAATAGAAACATATATAGAGAACTCCACTACAGAAAAAATGACAAGTCCCCCCAAATAACATACAACAAAGTCAAGCTCAGCACTAAAAACCTAAACACACTCATCTTCAGAGGAGGTATCAGCAAGGCCCTAAATAACCTCATTATAGAAACAATAAAACACGAAAAGCTGCTAGACACCCTTAAAAGTATTATGCAATATACCAGATTCCTTACTTTAATATCTGACCCAACAGATGCAAAAGAATGCTATAATGGAAAAAGGAATAGGGAATCAATAAAACATCCCTCAAACAAAAGAGAAAAAAAATACAACAGAGATCATACAAAAAAGAAAGAACAATGACAAACAGGCCCAAACAAGTTGGCACACAGAACATAATAGGTAATATCCTGAAAGGAATACATAATATCTTTGACATCTTCCAAATCAGTACTAATAGAACCTAGACATATTAATTCCCAGTAGGGAACAACAAGTCATAAGGGATTGTTAAAATCAATTAGCTTTTTAATAGGTTGGTATAGGTAAATACATAAAGAAAATGAGTTAGTAAACATCTTATTAATTCAGGTAATATGTATCACATTAAAATTAATAAAGTAGGCCTGCTGCACTTTAAAATATATATATATATATATATATATATATATATTTATTTATTTATTTAATCTTAGATATATCTGCAGTAGTGACCTGCAAGCAATGAAGTTAACAGTTGGAAGGGTCTTTACCTGAACTACTAATGGAGCGATAAATCACTCCCGAAGTTGCACTTAGA
>CAJVPT010004066.1:0-14097 GCA_910592055.1 Acaulospora colombiana
ATGATTTAAAAATTGTCAAAGTTGAAATTTATAATAAAAACATAGTAAGTGGACTCAAACTTTTGGAAGCAACCATAGATATAGAAATATATGATTTGTATGAGATAATTGATATATCTGCTGTAGGATTTAATTATCCATAAAATTGTTAAGTTGATTTTTAATAAAAACTTGCATCTAATATTAGTTGTAGTTTAAAATAAATAAAAATATATTAATTGTAATTATAAAAAAAATTAAAAATAAAAAGATAAACTCTTTTTGCTAATTTTTTGACCACTCTTAAAAAAGATATTCACTAGAAGTTTTATATTTTTATGCTAATAAAGTTTTATTACTTTCCTTAAAATAACTTAAAGAATAACTTTAAAAATCTTTTTTACTTTCTTTCTCTTGTTTATATTTTTTTATAAGCAAAAACTTGACTTTTTGTGATCAAGTCAAAAAAACTTTTTTTATCTACAATAAAAAGTTCAAAAAAAAAAAAAACTCAATAGAAATGTTAAAAATCTATTTTCTAAAACAAAAAATATATATAAAAAACTTATATAATAAATAAATAAATAAATATTAAATTTAAACTCTGAAAACTTTTCTATTTATTGTTTTTATCTCATATAATAATTTATTTTTTTAAAATTTTTAAAGAATTTTACCTATCTAAATTTGATTTAAAATTTTAGAGTAATATAAATTTTACTAAATATAATTAATTAATATAAATTTATTAATAATAGAATATAAATAAATTTCTATTGATTATATTACATGCTTTGATGATATTATTAATTAGAAAAGAGAAATTATCAATATAAACTTCTTTATTTCTTCAAATAATATATTACTGAAATTAAAAAATCATCAAACTATTAGAATAAATATTAAATTCTCTAGATAGTGAGAATATAGTATTTTATTTAAGTTAAGGTCTTCAATTTCTTATTATTTTAATTAGACAAAATATATAAAGAATATTGTTTTCTTATTCTAGTCAAATAGTAATTCAAAATTAAAAAATAACAAATTATTTCTTTTCTTAACAAAAGAAAAGTATTAAGTAGAATACTAAATCTAAATAGGTAATAAATACTTTAAACAATTATAAAAAAATAATTAAGTTTTTGAATAAATAAGTTTTTCAAATAATTATAAGAAAAAAAATATCTCAAAAGGATTAATTTCTAATAAAAAATTTTTTTTTGATTAATATTTTTTGAAGAATATAAAACTTTTATATATATACATTTTTTTGTTTTTATACTATATAAGCTTATTTATACATTTTTAGAAATTATCTTTCTTTTTATTTTTTATTTGTAGTTTTTTAAAATTGTTTCTTAAAAAATAATTGATAATAATATCTGCTAGTAATAATATTTTAAATTAAGAAAGAATTTATTCAAAATTTATTATAAAGCAAAATATTGTTTCTAAAATTATATTTAGAAACTAAAACTCTTTTAAAAATTAAAATTTATTAACAAGTACATTAATATAAAATTTAATTTAACTATAATAACTATATTAGAAAATTCAATAGTCAATATCTTCACAGATGGTCTAATAGCAATCAACTGTATTCAATAAACTCTAAAAACTCTAGCATTATACTACATAAAAAAAAAAGAACTTTCTTATACTTTAGACTTTTAAGGATATCTGTAACTCCAGATAACTCCAATTATGGCTTTATAAAGTCAAAGTATATTCAGATATCAAATATAATAAATAGATAGATTAACTAGTCTTAATATGATTAAATTTATAAAAATGTGACCAGATACTAACATTTTCAATATACAATCTATTCAAGGTTCACAAATATATATAATATATAATGGGACAGCTTTTATATAAATATATTAGTTAAAAGCATTTGTAAAAAGATCACTCAACAGAACATTCACAGATTTTACTTAACAATACAAATATATTTACTGGCAAAAAATATACAACTATCTATATCCATCCAAAATAAGTAATTTGAATACCTTATTTAAAGATCAACAAATCTGAATATTTTCACTATATCTTTAAGATAATAAACTCCCTACTAAATCTAAACTATATAGTAGAAAATTTATACTTTACAAAAATAATAAATGTACAAATACCATCAAATAAAAGACAACTACTACTCTTTTTTATATTAGTATAACAAAAAAAATATTAGATATCAAACCATAATAACAATTTGAGAAGTAATACTCAAGCATATATCCAAAAAGAAAAAAACTAAAGTACAAGAAGAAATAAATAGAAATATAACTTGAAATAGTATGTAACAGCTCAAATTATTCATCAAAGCTGCTTTCTTCAAATCTACTATCAAAATAATTTACTATATACTATCAAAATAAAAGAATATACAGTTAAAATATTAGAAAAATAGAAAAATTTTCTTTAATTAATCTGAAAGGTCAGAATTGAAACATTTCAAAAATAGAAAGAGAAACATAATATTTTTAGAAAAAAAAAAATACTAAAAATATGAAAAAACATTTCTAAATCTTATAGGATATATAAATAAACAAATTATCAAAGATAACTATATAAATTTAGTCAATCAATATAAAAAACAATTTATTATAGAAAACATTAATATTATATTTATTATTTATTTTCTTCTTTGAATCCAGTATTAACTTTGTCTTGACAAGTTAGTCCTTTCTTAGTTTAGAGTGGCAACAAATTATTTGATAGATTCTTTAGATCAACTAATTAATTTCAAGAAATTTAGTAATATATATAATATTCTTTGTAATTTCTACGATATATAACAGCATATTACTATATCAAGCCAATAAACAAAGCTATGCCAGTTTAAAAAAAAAAAAGTTTGGTTATAATATAATTGTCTAATATATCTTTATTAGTTTTTATAATGATTAATAAATATATTATACTATTTAACTATAAATATTACAAAAAAATTTATATATTAATTGAAAAACTTTTATATACAGTATAATAGTTTCATAACTAGATTACTTTATAAAATTGTTTTAAAACAAATTAAAAAAATTTTTTTTTTTTTGAAACAATGATTTAGCCTTATTTTATTGAGGTTTCAAGTAAAGGCAAAATGCAAATACAGGATATTATTGCTAATAAAACACTCCTAAGATTATCTATAAGAGTTAAAAATTTTATGCTACTACTAATACTTTGATTCCATAGACTGGTTACTCATCAAGTGCTTCATTAATTGAGGACATATTGCCTGTTTCTCGGCTACTTTCAGTATCTTTATGTTGTAAAATTCTAACCCTCCAATCTACAGGATGGCTTGTTGTCAAGGAGAATTACTCAGATCAATCTTATTCATACATCAGGAAAGAAGATTTGTCAATCCTTTTAGATTCTCCCTAACACATGTGCTCAGATAAGACACATTATTCCAAAAGAAAAAATTTGACCCCTATTTCTTGCTTGCCATAAAACCCAACTTTGCCATGTAGACTTTGTTTTAAATCTTTATCTATTTGACAGAGCTAGAGAAGGAACCTATTTGATGGCTAGGAATAGATGACTATAACTATAAAATCCAGTTATAGTATCTTGTGACCTTTATTATGATCAGATGAACTCTTTCTTGAAAAAATCAATAATGTAACAGGTTGGTGTCCTATATCTACCCACACCAGACTCAATGACTTATAGTGAACTCCAGGTTCTTATGGAGCTGAGGAAATGCATTCAGACATATAAGATGTCTAATGGAAACTTGTTTATATTCTTTAACTAATGTGAGTTACTTGTCCAATCATGGTGTAAGAAACTTTGTATTACTCAAAATTCAAGATCAAACTGAGATAGGCAAAATTTCTCAGAAAAAATCCAGAACAAGCACTATGAGAAAGCAACAAGGGACAAGAGAGTGGGAAAGTTATTTCTTATCACACAGACTCTTCTGTAGTATTTCTTTATAGTGTGAGATGATGACATATTAGTTCTTCTTTCTTTCAGAACTTTCTTGCTATTGGTAAGAAAGGTTTTTCTTGACCTTTATAGTCACTAGAGATCAAGTTTTTGTTTAAAAAGAATAGTAAGTAAGGAGAGGGAGGGTAATTAATAACTCTTGAAGCTTCTTCAAGTTGATTTAAGAAGAGTGGTAAGACTTTATTAACTTAGAAGTATAAGAACTTCTTGTAAATATCTTTTTTGTATATGGTCAAAGAATCAGCGAAAAGGGTTGAATCATCTAATTGCTAAAAACCTGTTAAAACAAATTAAATAAGTATTATACTGTATATATTTTTTATAAAAAAAATTAAGTAATTAAATAAGTTAATTGTATATATTATTATTTTTTATTTTTTATTTTTTTTGAAAAAAAAGACAGACTATTTTATTGAAATTTAATAGACAAGTACATTCATTCAAAGAAGCTATACTCCAGATAAACTCTAAACCTATCTATAGTTTGACAACAAAATACATTAATAAGGATCCCTGCTATCTACTAGATACAATTTCAAGAGACCAGTATACTTGAAGTGCCACTGGTGTTTCATCCTTTAGAAAAGGTAAAAAAGAAACAGGATGAAGGGATGTATCTAAATCTATGATCATATATATAAAGTGGGTTCCAATAGATGAATTAATTATATAAAAACCCCTGAAAAAATAGTTAATAATAGTAAACATATGTTTGAAGATCTAAACTAGTTATGTGGAAAGGAGATGTATGAGTAATGTAGTGTGTTCCTTAGTTTTCAGATACTACCACCACTATTTGTGAGTTCAAAAAGAAACTTGAGCTGATTGATAAATTACTGTGCAACTCATACGAGGGGAGAAACTTTTGCTTGAGTCCACACTATCCAATATTTCTACTGAATATGCTTATTATTAATGCACTCAGAGTGATGGTGTTGATGTGGTTTCCTGTGTTATCTTGCGATAACTCCTAGCAAGTATATATTATATATAATAAATCTATAGTGATTAGATGTAGGCAATTATCTGAATGGCTATAAGATAACCCAAGCCACAAAAGGAGCAAAATATTATTCCTTAATTTTTATCTAGAAAATATTAAACTTTGTAGATGAATAAGTCAATATGTGAAAGTTATAAAATATGTAAATATTAAATATGTTTATAATAAAATGAACAAATCATATTGACCTAATTGCAGGTTAAAAAAAAAAGTAAATATATAATATATAGTTTATATTATTTGACTAATTCTTTTCAATGATTCTCTGATTATACACAAAAAAGATATTCACAAGAAGTTTTAATACTTTTATACTGAAAAGTCTTACTACTCTCTTTAAATTAACTTAAAGAGTTCTTTCTAGAACTCTTTCACTATTCCTTTATCTTATTTACAATCCCTTTTGAACAAAATGGACTCTTGTGATTTGCAAAGTTCAGTTTTTACCTTTACTATTTATGGCAAGAAAGTTTCTAAAAGGAAAAGAACTAATAATAAAGTATCTCTCATTTTTCAGTTATAGTGAAGATAACAGAAGTTATGTTTCATTCAAAGAACTCACCTTTCTATTCTTTAACTGGTATTGTGACTTCTTAGAATTATATTTTTCATAGCTTTTTGATTAATTTTGCTTATTCTAGCTTGATCCTAAAATTTCAGGTAGTATGGATCTTACCAATTCTAATTGACTGATACAAAACATATTAAATAAAATTAATAAACAAGCTCCTATTGGTCATTCCATATGTTTGAATACATTTACTCAACTCTATAAAAACCTGAGATCTACTATAAATCATATATGTTGATATAGATGAATATAGTACATATCACTAATATATTATTGAATATAAGTAAGAGTTTGTCTGATTATGGTAAAGATCACAAGATGTATGATTGACCTTTTTTCAAGTCAAAGCTATCTATATCCTAATTATATGTCAGATAGGTTTCAATCTCTATTGCTCAGAAAAGTCTAAACTAGAGAAAGCATAAAGTTACTAGGAATACTCAATAGTAAAGCTCATGTACAAAGCAACTTAGAAAGTTTTTATCCTATCTTCAAAAAATTTCAAGCTAGAAAATTGAAAAGATAACACTATTTTACTAATTGAAACTCAAGTCCAAAAATGTCAGCAGTGATATGTGAGTTAGCCAGAATGTTTGGAATCTCCTTATTAATAATTAGTACTAATTGTTACTAACAGGGTATGTCAATCACAAGGCTAGGTACTATTCTTCTTTAAGGAATTAAATCTGGAATAAGATACACAGATAGATAAGTATACACATATTTAGATAGGAATGGATTTAATTGATGATATACTAGAAGACTCTCAAGTCAATTATGCGGATACCAATATATCACCTAGCCTTCCTGATTATTTTCTTTCTATAAACCTTAAAACTATAAAATCTCCCTTGCTGATCTTTATCTTATCTTCATAAAGATTCAATAGAAGCTTTTCCCTTATATCTCTTTATAGGAAAAACCAGAACAAGTCAGGCATATACTAAAAAACAGGATTGATATATTGTATATAACTGCCTAATTTTCATTTTTCATTTTCTTTTATTTTCATTTTATGACACAGGTATACTCTAGGGATGCTGGGGTTTTTTTGATAAAATAAAAGGCAATAAGCCTCAAAATCACTTTAAAAATAACTTTAGCATATTGTTATCTTTATTAATTTCAAATATACACCTTTGTATTTGCACTTTGTACAATGTACACTTATAATTTAAAAATTAATAAAGTTATACATAAGCTCGTCAAAAAATATATATATATATATATATTATTTTATAAATCAAATACAGTTGTTTCTAAAACTTACTATGTTTTTATTATAAATTTTAACTTTAACAATTTTTAAATTCTTAATTATATAATCAAAAATTATAAAATTCATATATACAATATTATTAAAACCTGTGGATCAATAGTGCAGTGGGTATACTCCCAGGTTGCCATCTGTGAGATACTGGTTAAATTCCACCCATGAACGGTCCTCACAATATAAATCACATTATACAAGATGTATACTCAAAGTCATATGCAATCTTGCATATAACGATCTATCAAAATCTGCCACCTGACCATGGCATCACAAAAATCAGGTCATACAGGTTACAGCCAGTTTTAGTACCTAAATACAACAATAACATCAAGCTAATCAGAATATATGAAGACTGAAGAAAGAAATCGATTGGTTCAGTCTGATGATCTAGATGCCGATATTCACCTCTTTTCAAAAAATTCACTTGTGAAAGATCTGGAAGACTTCGGTCACTTGCACCAGTCGAAAAAGTAATGGCTGGACATATATTGGGAGACATGTATTGTCGATCACCAATGGTTATCACAAAAGGATGACCTACCCAATTAAGGTCGAGTGACGTTGAATCAAGACTCATGATAGGAAAATGCAGGGGTAGACCCTGGAAGAAGAAATTTGGAAACAATCATCAAGATAACCAATTCAATGGGAGGAGCAATCCGCTACGAAGTAACCAAGAGAAATCCCTGAAAGACTATATTTGAAGAGTAGTTAAAAATGGTTAAATGGAAGATGAAAATCGAATGTGATGCACCATTCAACCACTGGAATCTCACATTAAATCATAGGTTTGGATAATAATTAGTAATTCCAGCAGTCTAAATATAGTACAATATTTGCATCAGAACACAAAAAAAAAAGTCTCAATACCCTCACAATAGTAACAATCCCAGCCTCATGATAATAGAATAATACAAGTCTGTGATGGATCTCTGCAAATATCACTGCCCAGGCAAAGCAAGGTGAACTAACATAATGGTATCTTGCAAGTAAAATTAATTTGGGTTTATAAGATATGAAGGTTAGATAGTACTAAAATTAGTTATCCAAATTGCTCATGTAATCATATGTACTGTCCAATCTTAACTCTAATAAACTCTGTCAGTTACAACTTTAAAAAAAAAATATATATATATTATTATTATTATTTTTTTTTTTTAACCTGCAGTTAGGTCAGTATGGCTTGTCTTTATTGTATATATAAAAAATATTTACAAAATATTTTGACTTTCACATATTAACTTACTCATCGTCAAAAAACTATTTCTTTAAATACAACTTAGGGAATAATATTTCACTCCTTTATTGACTTGAATAAATCCTCTAGTCAATATAATTATTACCTACAAGTTATTACTATAGATCATTCTAAATTCCAACTGTAATTGAAAACCAAACCATTTCCTTATATGACAAACCCAATTCTTAATAATTTCTATATACTTTATTCTCTCTATTTTTTTAGAAACTTCTTGTCCCAAATCTTTTTTGAATATAGATTCTTATTTCTGTTCTTATATGACTTGCATAATGGATTTATGTTCAAGTCTTTTGATTCTTTTATGTTTTTCAGTAATATTCTACTTCTTTTCCTACTTTATTATTTTTTTGCAATGACTATTCCATATGTTCTCCTTGAAATTTTTCTTTATCTTATAACAAAGCTTACCAATTATGTTTTATATGACTATTAGGGGAATTTTGAGTTATGTTTTGAGGTAATTTTTCAAGGAAGTGGTTTTGTTCTCTTTTATATATTCACAAATAGTATTTAAAAGACTTCTATCAGATTGCTGAATCTTGTTTAATCATTTACTTGTCCAATCATTAGTTGCAGAATGAACTTCTTCTTTGTCTTTGATTTCTTTACTAATATAGCAGTTTTGCTTTTTTCTATATATCTTTACTGATTTCTTTGGTGAATGGACATTCAAACAGATGTCTTAATATTTCTTCTTGAAGTTTACTTACTGGACAAGTTATTATGATATAAATATCTAATTTGTTTTTTTTTAATATCTGTAGTACTAGAAGTTCATTATGGGTCAAGTTAGTTAAGAAGCTTTTGTCATTATTATCTTGAAAGAGATATTGAAGGTATTAAATGAGTTGAAATGATTCCAGAGATTAACTAGTTTATTATTTGTTATTTTGAATTCACAGTTTTTGAATCCTTTTTTTGTGTTATCCAATCTTTTTCAATCTTTTTTCTGCAAAATGTTTTGATAAATTTTCTAATACTGATCTCTATTATATGTTCTCTCTATATGACTATTGTAAGAACTATCCTTAACTCTAATAGTTGATGCAGATTATTGGATTTTTATATCTAGCTTATTTAGTAAGTAGGTCTACTTGGTTATTGAATTTATCAATTCCATGGACTTTAACCTTTATAATTTTCAAAATGAGATCCTTTTTTTTAACTAGGTCTTTGATTTTACTCTATAATAGCCAATTAACAGTCTTTGTCCATCTCTTTATTTATATTTTTACTTGTAAACTGATGGATTTCCATATCTTAACTGCAATATTACAATAAAGAAGATTGAAACTATTGTGTTTTGAAGAGTTATATATATTGCAGTTAGAATGACCAATATTTCTATCCTATTTGCTAATGACCATATTGATGTTCCTATTGATAATTGTTTCACAACTTTGTTGTTTTCTATTAGAACCCAGGTCAAGCTTACTATCTTTTGTTCCTTTTTTATAAGATCAATCTGTATAGAAAGTAAACTGATTGGCTGTATATCTTTTATTATATTTTAGAATATTATTAGTTCATCTATATATTCTTCTAATCAGATAGCTTGTTTTATTAGCATGGCTTCCCAGTTTTTTACCTGGATTTCTACTTCAAATCTAGATATTAATGGAATTATTGCTTGTTGCCTTGTATCTATTAACCAATTTGTGGATTGTCTGATAGGAAGACTTGTTTTTCTTTTTTCAAATTTTTATGTTTGTTTAGCTGTGGAAGAAAACAAACTTGTGATATATCTACTTCTGTTACTTAGAATAATCTATTTGATTGAAGTAGAATATGGTTTCTAGTAGAATTGTATATCAATTGATATAGAACAAACTGAATTTTGTTGTTTAAAAATAATGTCTTTTTCAATATATCAGTTAGAGAGCTAGAGCATGCTGCCTAGTATATTTTTCTTTTATCTGGATATACTAAAAAAGCCTCAGTTTAAATATTATAACCTGTCTAGCCTAGTCTATATAATGACTTTCTTAAAAAATCATAATTCTCTGTCACCTTTTTACAAATCTTTTTGTATCAAGAGGAGACTAGACTTTTACATTTGCTAAAGAGAATCTGAATTGCTCTCTATTCCTTGAGTGTCATTATAGTTGTATTAATAATTTGATCTAGAAACATTATCTTATACTTATGAAATGATGGAATGGCTTTCACATATTTTCTATCATTCTACAGTATTGACTTAATAGATAAGATATCTTCCTAATAATTAAAGATTTCCTTCCATCTCCAACTTTGAAAAATAATTTGTAGATCTTTGGTCAAGATCAATATTGTAGCAGTTAATATTTCTTTGATCATTTTGTGTAAGTTCACATCTAAGATATTTTCAGGTTCCCAACTTTTGATTTGACTCTGTTTCAATTGAAATTCATATATATTATATCTTAATATAGTTTTATTTATTATATTTTTTTCAAAAATTTTTTATATGTGATTTTTAAAGTTTTATTATTATTAAAAAATTTATTTTTTTATCAAATTTTTACTTTTGAAAGATTTTGATTGACTATTATTATAAATTATATAATAATTAAAAAAAAATAAAAATATTTAATTATAATAAAATTTTAGAATGTATTAATAAAAAAATTTTTTAATAAATATAAGAAATAAAATAAGTATTAAGACATAATATATATAATTTGACCTGTAGATCAGTAACGCAGTAGTAGTGCTCTCAAATCATCTAGTACTGTTTCTGAGTTCAATATCATTGCGAGATAGTACTACCTAAGCCTAGGTGATACAAAAAGATCTCATCCATCTCATGATAATAATCACTGCCACCTGTGGCCAAGATCCCATCCAATTATAGGATAAAACAAAGATCACAAGATGCTTTAGCTGGTTTTAGTGCTAAAGTCATCTTGTCATAAGACAGGTTCCAACAAGCTGCTGTAGATAAGCTAAAGATCTGCTTACTATAAAAATTAGGAACTAACGATGCCTAGGCATGTTAGCAAAAGAAGAGGGTCTCTATTAAATTGGATAATCTATTCAAGACTCTACATGATTACCCCATAGGTAGGCTGTAATAGATCATATAAAAAGGGTACTCAAATGGAATAAGATGATATCTAAGACTCCATGTAAATATTCTATAGTTATACTGTAATAGATAGTATAAAAAGAGTATTTAGTGTGACGAGATATAAAAGGGTCTCAGGTCTAAGCCAGTCGATAGACAAGTATATATGACAAAGATCTAAATGTAGATAAGGTGGGTAGTAGAGCTTCTTCTGATAACATGCCATATAGATTACATAAAAGGCTGTAACAAATGGGTTTATTATAATAGTTAGCTATAACTGAGGTTGAGTTATAGTTTTTAAATAATATAACTTTTACTATAATTTGTAATTTCAATGTACCTCATCAATTCACTACTATAACCTCAATAAAACTGGGTCTCTGTAACCCCTGTTAAAAAATATATATATATATAATTTAGAAAATTTTTCATCTGCAGTAGTGACCTGCAGGCGATGATGTTAGAAGTTGGAAGGGTTTTCACCTGAACTACTAACGAAGTGATAAATCACTTCTAAAGTTGCACTTAGAGTCCTAGATAAATAGACTTTGATGAGTGAGTTAGTTAGAGATTTAGCTTTGGCGACATATATATAATGTATAGCTTACAATTGTTTAATAAAGCACACATAACTAGCCTGACAGAGGGTTATAATAAAATAATAATAATAATAATAATAATAATAATAATAATTTTTAAAATTTTTAACTATATAGTTAATGATTTAAGAATTGTTAAAGTTGAAATTTATAATAAAACATAGTAAGTAGACTCAAACTTTTGGAAGCAACTATATATAAAGATATATTAACTATAAAAAGTTAATAAAAGATATAGTTTAATTTAATTTATACTTTAAGTTTTATAAGATTAATAATATTTGAATAATAAATTCTTAAGTAATAAAAAATAATATTTATTAAATTTGAAATTTTTTATTTTCATTTTATTTTAATTAATCAAAATTTTAATAATAACTTTTATATTATTTTAATTAATTCTTATAATAATAAATTCTTTAAATTATAATATAAAGATTTTTAAAACAAAGATATAATAAACAATATAACTAAAAGATTAAATCAAAATAGATAAATTTTTAAACAATTAGAAAAAGAAAAAATATTATAATAAAATTTTTTTTATTAAAAAAAAATCTTAAAAAATAAATTTTTAGAAAAAGTCAAATAAATTTATTTATTTATTTATTTTTTTTTTTGAGTACTTATAGCTAGGCTAAATTGTCAATTTATTAAATAATTGAAAATATAAGTACATTTTCATTTAAGCAGTATAATATATACTATAGCTAAACTATTATTCTAATTTAACTAACCCATTGTAAGCATCAAAGTCTCTAAGTTTGATTTTTAGAACAATATTTCACTTTACAGTGTCTTTGAATAAAAACCCTTCTAGTTCACTATATCATTGCTAGCAGGTTATTATTGCCATGTTTCTAACCAAGCTACTGAAATACAAAAAACTACAAAAGGATGTATAGAAAAAGAAAAAAGTGATATCTAAAAATATCTAAATAGACAACAAGAAAATAAAAAAATAAAAATTAATAAAAAAATATTTCCAGCTTTCTTCAAAAACCTGCTTCTCAAGACCTCTTCTCAATAAAAAATATCTGATTAGAATATCCTTTCTTTTTCTGAATATCTGAAAAACTTATTTATTCTTGATTTTGATTTTCTTCTTATATACCATCTGAAGAGACTTATTACCTAGTGGGAGTCTTTACTTCTAGGACACACTTGGTTTCAATCTTTTTTGGCAGTGATTTATTATTCACCTGTGATAAGAAGATAACTTATAATGGACCACAGGTTCTTATGTAACCTAGTAAGAACTGGATTATATTGTTTCAGTATAATACCTACTAGCAGTTGTACTTAATTAAAGAAATTTTACTGATATATATCTTTCATTATTCAAAAAGCTAGATTCTTCAATAATTCTTTTGTCTTATAATAGTGGAAGGGTCTCGAAAAAGATAGGGATTCTCATCAATTGCAATATTCTTCAACAACTTCTGAAGAAATGTATTTTTAACTATAACCAAAGGATTGAAGCTCAATATGAACTAGAGATCATTTGGTCTTGTTGCCTAACTAGAATAAAAAGGAAACCTTGGTCTTGAAATTTGTTTGATTGGGATGATAGAAGAGAAAGACCTCAGCTTAAACAAATAGCAACTTTTTCATCACTTGAAGACTTGTTGCTCATATCTTATTGGTCTTATAGAACTTGATCTGTAGGTTAATCCAATTGAAGAAGTAAAGCAGACACGAGGCACCAATCAACTCTTTTAATCATCAATGATATTATCAGAATATATGAAATGGTCAGTAGGAACTTGTTTATATTCAGTTACTAACATGTTTTGTATCAATCAATCAGATTTCAGATGACATTATGTTACTAAAAATTCAGGGTCAAACTGAGATAAGCAAAAATTTCGCAAGAAAACTGTGAAAAACAATAAATCTTTAAGAGGGATAGAGACAGTATGTGAGAAGATAGAAAATAAGCCTTTCCCTATTGACAAAATCTCTATTTCTTGTCACTTCTAGCTCTATAAAGTGACACTTTACTTGTCAGTCCTTTTACTTCCTAAAACCTTCTTGTCTTTAGTATAGAAAGTATGTACTTGAGTTTTTTCAAATCACTAGAAACTCAAGTTTTTATTCAAAGAAGTTTATAAACAAATAAGAAAGGGTAGGAGAGAAATGTGAAGGCAAGCTTCAAGTTGGTTTAATAAAAGTATAAAAACATTATTAACAAGGAAGTATAAAACTTCTTATGAATATTTTTTTTGTATATAGTTAAAGAATCAATAGAAAGAGTTTTTTTTTATAAATTTATTTTTATATATATATATATATATATATTTTTTAAACCCTCTGTCAGGATAGTTATGTGTGCTTTATTAAACAATTGTAAGCTGTATATATAGTATGAATCACTAAAGCTAAAACTTTAACTAGCT
>CAJVPT010004067.1:0-14095 GCA_910592055.1 Acaulospora colombiana
TATCTCTAATAAGTGATCTTGATATACTCCTTCTTTAACACTTGTTTTGATGATTGTTTCTTCCCAATTTTCTATATTCACATACTCCATTTTGGTACACCAAGAAAGGGGTGACAAGATAAATTTCATACTATAACTTAATCATCTTGTATTGCTCTTTTGATTACTTTTTTTAGTGAAATCTTGGGACTTGAAATTGTTAACATCTGGGTTCTTCTGGTACCTTTTCTTGTATTGAGATATGGTATCGTGTATATCTCATTTATATCTTTATCTATTATACAACTGTTTTCTTGGATACAACTCTCCAAGCAACCTGAGCATTTTATCAAATTTGTTTCCTGATTGTTTTCATTGTTCTAACAGCTATAATGTTGGATCTTTACTTTATTTCTTGTTTATTTGTATACTAGTTTTCCCCAAGACAATTGATGATTAGGATCCTTTTTAACTATCCATATCTTCTGCCTTTTGTCTTGATCGACACTTGCTTTAGAGTATACTAGTTCTCATTTTATCTAATCTATTTTCCAAGATTCTATGAGCTGGTTCAGAAGATTTCCGGAGAGCATCTTATTTATAGTTAAGAACCATTTTGGAATGGAACCTTTTCTTGTTTCTTAAATATGTTGAAGCATTCACCATTTTTTAAATTCATTTGTCTCATTATTAATAAGTTGATCTATATACATTATCTTATTATTTCTTAATGATGGAATGGTCTTATAATACTTATCAGGTGAAAGGTATTCTTTAATTAGTCTGTTTCTCTTTTCCTATTCAAAAATATCATGCCATTTCTAACTATAAAAAGTTATTCCCATATCCTTAGCAAGCTTGGTTACTTGGAACGAGAAGTTGCCTTTGCCTGAGAGATAATTAAGAGAGCTGCAAGTCAACAGGTTAAGTGGTTCCCAATATTTAATTTGTGCCTGTTTGAGCCTTATAGTTGTTGTGGTTCCTGTCAGTCCAATATTATTCAATCTGTTGCACAATCCTGTTACCTGACTTTCTCTTTGTAGTATCCAAATATTCTTCAAATTGTGAATTTTTGGATGGTGTATTATGCTATTTGGTATAGATCTGCATAATAAACTTTTGTATTGAAGAGTTTTCTGTATACTGTTGTTAACATGTTGCATATCTTTCAGGACAATATTCTATGTTGCATTCGGAATTCTATTCTTGGTATTAATATTCTATTCAGAAAGTAGAGTGCTTGTTTATCTGTCACTTTTTTGTTTTTAAGGGCCCTATTAATCATGTGGATTTCTTTAAGTACTCTTTCTTTGAGCTTGATCACTGTTTTTTGATTATTTGTCCAGATCTCTAAAAATCTTGTTTGCTCTGTTCTATCAAGTTCTTTGACTATCTCATTTTTGATACCTGCTTGGACTTCTTCTGGATAGCAGTTGGGATTATTTATAGTAACTAGAACTGATTTTTTACTATTAATTTAAGAGTCGTTGGCCATATAGAAGATTCTTACTGTTTCTAGAATTTTTTTTATGTCATCCTTAGACCTTGCTATCCATATTGTGTTATCTATGAAGGCTATCACTGCATGCCTTGATTTTAGCTTTTTGACCATATGCCACTTAAAGTCTGGATTTCAGATAGTTGATATACTATATCCTCTCTTACTGTTATTTTGGATTTTGCAAAGTAAAGGGTCATAAAAATTCTCCACATTAGTGATGGGATGGTTTCTCCTTGATCAATACTATCCCTTGTTCTTATTGATTCTGTTAAATCATCTTCAAATATAACTTTGAATTCTCTGTTTTTGAAAAGGCTCATCATGATCTTGATGAAACTTTTAGGTATCTTGATTCTTTCCATAGCCTTTACTAGCATTTCCAGACTGATGGTGTTGTAAGCTTTAGCCATATCTTGAAATAGTATCCACAGTTCCTTTTTATTTTCTCTCACATCTTCACAGATGTTGTTGAGAATTTGAATTGGTTTTGCAGTACTCTCTCCTAATAGCCTTGCATAGTTGGATTCTCTGAGAATATTATTGATTATACAAATATTCCCCATTCTGTTGGTTAGAACTTTGGTAAAACACTTTTTTGTGGCTTCCAATAATACTATGGGTCTTGTGTTTAACAATTCACATCCCTATGGTTTTAGTTTGGTTATAGGATATATATGACTTTGTCTTCAAGATATAGGTGTAACCTCCTATTTCAGAAAGTAGTTAAGTATTTTTCGTAAGTATTCTTTTCCTTCCTGACTTAGTCTTTTTAGCATCTCGTAACTGATCTGAGATTTTCCTAGAGCCTTATTATTAAGAAGCATCTTGAGTGTTTCATTTAGTTCTTCTTGTGAGATTAGTTTGAGAAGATCCTTATACCAAATATCTTGGATATAGCTTCTAAAATTATATTCCTCTTTCCAATCTTATGTTATGTTGTCAAAATTGATTCTTCTTTTCTTAAAGGCTTCTAGGTGATATCATCTTATTTCTTCTTCAATTTTTTGTTTCTCTGTTGTTATGTATTCATTATCACCTTGCCGAATTTTGACCCTGTCAAGTATTATCTTGCCGCTTTCTTTGTTAATCAGGGAGTTTATCATCCTTCTTTAATTATTCTTGAGATTATCGCATCTTTGATCTAGTGCAACTTGATAGCCTCTTTTGTCTTTTTGGCTTCTAGTCTTTGACTGATAAACTTTAAGCTTTCTATCACATCTTGAATATCTTTTTTTAGTATTCCCCAGGGCATGTTGGAGATGCTATATTGTATGCAATAGTTTTGATTTAATGGTTTGGACTATGGATAGTATTATATTGCTCAATTGCTTTACAAAGATTTTGTAACTTTTCTATGTTTTTTGAAACTTCTGCTTTCTTAAGAAGTCCCCTTAATTGCAAAGCTTTCCTATATTTGATAAATTCAGAGTTATGTCTCTCATCTTTATTTTTATATAGTGTAACCTTTTTTGATTCAAATTTGTTAAAGGCTGTCTTGCTTATTTGATTCTCAAAGACTTCCCAAATCTTGTTTGCAAGATTTTCTTTTTCACCATTTTCTGGTTCTTCTAGAAGAAAAGGCTCCAGCCTTGTCTTTAGTTTGTAATCCAAACAATTATGGTAATCTTGCTATTATTCTGGTAAGGAATTTTTATATCAATTTTCCTTCTATTTTGTGTCTTTAATTTGATTGCAGGACATCTTGTGAAGAGGTTTTCATCTTGTAGAGTAATTATCAACCTAGTATAATCACTTCCTGTGACTTCTTGCACTTCTTGATTATCAAATCGAAGTAATAGATATCTTGTTAGTTCCTGTGATATCCAGATATAATCAATTTTGCTGCTACTTGTTGTGTTCTATCATGTTGGGATCTTGCTTTTACCCTCCCATATTGCTCGGGTATCTAGAAAGCCCCATTCATCCAAAAAGTTGAATACTGGAATTTTTGGATGCCAAAAAGGTTTGAATTTAGCCTTGGAGATTACCATTATATCTTCTAATGGATTGTAGGTAGCAATAAAATCATCTATTACTATAGTATTAAATCTCTGTCTGTGCATTTTTTTAATTAGGTTAGTTAGCCTCTCTTGCACTTTTTTGCATCAATGTTTATCTGATGGGATGTAGATCTGGATAATACAGATCTTTTTCTTTTTCATGAGGAAGTTGGCTGCAATTATATAACCTTCTTCTTCATCTATTGATGCTAATTTCTTTTTTAGGTCTTTTCTAATTAGAAGACTTACTTCTGCTCCAAATGGTGTGTCTTTGTTGACACTGTAGAAGTGTTTATAGGCTTTTTGTTTGTCGAAAGCCCATTTTGCATTGATTTGGATTAGCTTTGTTTTACATATGTCCATTATACCTATTTCCTGTTCTTGTATCTCTCAATCAGGCTCTGTTGATTCATTTTGTCTGTAGCACCTCTTATATTGTGTGTGTCAATTCTTACTATTCTTGTTTGAATATTTTCATCATTATCTTCTCTATCTATTGTTGTTCTACTGTATGTTCATATTTATTGTATATATTCTCAAATAAGCACTATATATATATATATTTATTTATTTAATCCATGGTTAGGTTAAATGGCTTGTATTTATTGTATATATATATATTGTAAAGATATTTACAAAATATTTTGTTTTTCACATATTAACTCACCCATCGTCAAAAAACTATTTCTTTAGATATAACTTAAGGAATGATATTTTATTCCTTTATCAACTTGAATAAATCCTCTAGCCAATAAAATTATTGCCTACAGATAATTACTGTAGATCATTCTAAATTTCAACTGCAATTAAAAACCAAACTATTTCCTTTCATAATAAACTCAATTCTTGATAATTTCTATATACTTCATTTCCTTATTTCTTTCAGAAATTTCTTGTTCCAGATTTTCTGCAAATGTAAATTTTTCTTCCTGTTCTTATATAATCTGCATGATGAATTTATACCTAGGTCTTTTGGTTCTTTTGTTTTTTTCAGTAATATTCTGCTTTTTTTTTCACTTTATTATTTTTTGCAGTAATTATTTCATATGTCCTCCTTGAAATTTTTTCTCATTTTATAACAAAGCTTACTGATTATATTCTGTGTAATTTTCAAGGTAATTTTGAGTTGTGCTTTGAGATAATTTTTCAAGAAAGTGGTTGTGTTCTTTTCTATATATCCATAAATAGTATTGAAAAAGCTTATATTAAATTACTGAATCTTGTTTAATCATTTACTTGTTCAGTCATTAATTATAGAATTAAGTTCTACTTTGTCTTTGATTTCTTTACTAATATACTGTAGCAGTTAACCTTTTTTTGACTTTTCTCCATATTTCTTCTCTGATTTTTTTGGTGATCAAACATTTAAACAAATATTTTAATGTTTTTTTTTAAAGTTTTATACTGGACAGATCATTATGATATAAATATCTGGTTTTTTTTTCTTTAATATCTGCAATACTGGAAGTTCATTATAGATCAGATTAATAAAAAAGCTTTTATTTTTATTATCTTTAAAAGAAATATCAAATATATTGGAAGGTTGAACTGATTCCAGAAGATTAATCAGTTTATAATTTTGTTATTTTGGATTTACAGTTCTTGAATCCTTTTCTATGTTATTCAATCTTTTTCAATCTTTTTCCTGTTTAATTTTTTGATAAATTCTTTAATACTGATTATTATCATATACTCACTCCATATGACTATTGTAAGAACTGTCTCTAACTTTGATAATTGATACCAGATTTTCAGATTTTCATATCTAGCTTGTTTGATGAGTAAATCTACTTGAGTAGAAATGATATAATTATATCATTTCTACTTAATCTAGATTATGTATAATATATATATTATATAACTCAAATCATTTGAGTGATGGGTCAATCACATAACTCAAGTTATTTGAGTGATAGGTTGATTACATAATTCAAGTTATTTGAGTGATAGGTTAATTGCAAAACCCAAGTCATACTTGAGATTATTATAGTCTACATATCAGGTACTATATAGATTGTCTTTGCATTATTATTTAAGAGCTACTGAGGTAAAGATGGGTCCCTAAAGAGGGAGATAGGGACAAAGTCAAATGTTTCTTACTAGAAAACATTAAAATTTTTAAATTAATAACTATAAAAAAACTATTCACAATTGTTCTTCATTATTCAAATAATTGATTTATAGCATTTTCTGATTTTTATCCTTATTAAAGTAAAGAGCTGTGAATTTTGTCCCTCAAAAAAGGACATAAGTGATCTGCAAAATTTTATATGCTAAATACTTTAGGGACTCATTATTATACTGAGGTATACACCAGTATAACGTACATTTTACTTTTTAGGTTACACTCAAATGACTTGCATTTTATTTTTTATGATACAGTATATACCAAGGTAACCGACATAAATACAAATTTGACATCATTCTATATATAATATAATATATGCCAGTATGATAATCATGACTAATTTCTATTATTGGACTACATGGATAAAAAAATATATCTAATAATACATTCAGTCATTTGTTATCATTGGAGGCCCTATGTGAGGGCTATGCCTGAACCTGGCATATAGTGCCTTAGATTTCTGAATAATTTCTTGATGAGAGCCAGAGTTGAGGCATCTAGTGTCAAAATAGTATTCGTGATCTTTTCATGATGCACTCAAATATTGATCAAGGATGAGGCATGTAGTACTGAATTGCTGTTATAATTTATTCAAATATTGATCAAGGATAAAGTACATAGTGCCAAATTGCTAACTATTATAATTTATTTAAATATCACCCTATAATGAGGCATGTAATATCAAATTGTTATTATATCTGATAATATACCAAAGTATCTGATAATGAGACATATAGTGCTGAATTGCTAGCAGTTGTTAGTTTTAAATAATACACTCGAATATTACTGAAGAATGAGATATGTAGTATCAATATTATCTGTTATAATGCATTTGAATATTACCTGAGAATAAGGCATGTAGTACCAAATTATTATCTACTTAGTAGTAGACAAAAGCAAAATTATATTTATATATCTTATATACAATATCTGTAATAATTATATCTTTGACTACTACTAAAAGTATACTATATTTTTTAATTTTAGAACTCTTTCTCGTATAGTTGATATTATTATATATCTTGAAAACATATTCAATTTAGTATTTATTTGATAGTAGACAAAAGCAAAGTTATATCTATTTTATTTCTGTAATAATTTTACCTTTGATATCTACCAAATACCAGTTATGGTTTTTAATTCTGAAACTCTTTCTCACATATTTGATATCTTTGCATACTATCTATTATATATTTAGGTACTGCCAATTTAATACTTATTTGATAGTAGTCAAATATGTAGTACTTAAAAGTATTATTAATTTTTGATTACTTTTACCTACTATCAATTTAATACTTATTCAAAAGCATAATATTTACTTGGAACTGAATTTCAATCAAAATTATATAATACAAAAATAGATATCAAATATCTTGAATATTATAATACGATTACCTATATTAACCATATGCTGGCATTTGTCAAATTATACTACTTAAAAACCCTCTTCAATAAGTGTCTAGTCATCTAAATCCTGATCATCCAAAATTGTACAACACAAAAACCCTTTATACTGTATGATCTAGGTTTTGAAGTAATAATTTTTTATTTGAAATTTTTCCTATATTTATTGTAAAAAGTACTTATCTGAAATGAATGACTAGCGGAATGTAGCAATCTCTCTTCTTTAAAAATTACTACTTAACTAGATAATATCACCTTGAAAAATATATAACAACAATTATACATATTCAATAAGGACTAAAGAATGAATTTTTTAATTCTTTTTTGTGTGAAGTAGTAGGAATACCCAATATAGCTTCAAAGTTTCACTTATATTTCAAGAAATCAGCAACATTCATGTTTTCATACTCTTTTTTTCAGTAATTATAGTTATCCCAATATTCAAAGGCAATCATAACTTTCTATTATTCTAGTTTTTCTTTCGATATTTTCAAATTTTGTTGTAAATGAAAGATAAGTATATCTATATTAAATTTGTTTTTAATGAGAAATTTTAAAGATAAAGAAATTGTCGAAGATAGATATATTGTGTTTAAGAATTGTTCAGAATTATTTGATTGATTTTCAGTTGATATCAAAGAAGAAAATTGTGACCAATTTATTATAGGTTTTTCAACTATACTATTAAAAGAACCCTCTTTACAAATCCTATTACTGGATAATACAGAGCATTGAAGTTTTGCTTTTTTTGAAACTGCAATATCAGTAGTAATGGGTATTGAATCAAAAAGTTTTTGAGTTTTATCAATTGATTCTGACTTATATGATGTAAGAATTAGAGCTTTAGGGTGATAATCAAGAATATAACTTTGTAGCCATTACTTCTTCTCGATTATTAAAACTAGCTCTACTATATGGTCTACGATCAATCCAATAAGTGCATTTTCATACTTTATTTTCCTTGGAACTTACATGAGTTGTACCACTCTTAACAGTATAATCATATCAATTTCCTGCTATTGCATTAATCTATTTTACTGTAGCCTTGAGATCAGTAGTTCCCTTAGCCCGAGATTTAAAGCCAAAGAGTAATAATACATCTTCTCAAAATTGAACAATTTTTTCTTATGATTGCTCAAAAGTCTTAGCCACATCATTATCAGAAAGAATCCTTGTATCATTAATACCACTGAATCCTACTGATTGAAAAAGATTACGTACTACTTCCCATTGTTTTGCTGAATAATATTTATACAAATCATTTAAGGTTGGATTCATAGAATCTTGTGATTCTTTCCACTGCATTTAAAGATGGGTCCTTAAAGGAGGGGTAGTGACAAAAGTCAAATGTCCCTTACTAGTAAACATTAATATTTTTAAATTAATAACTATAAAAAAACTATCCACAATTGTTTTCCATTATTTAAATCCTTGATTTATAGTATTTTTTGACTTTTATCCCTATTAAAGTGAAAAGCTATAAATTTTGTCCCTCAAAAAGGGACATAAGTGATCTGTGAAATTTTATAGCTAAATACTTTAGGGACCCATAATTAACTGCATTGCTTCTTTGATTTTTAGATTTTTCAAAGTCTTTACTTCAACTGAACCTTGTTTTCGATAATAAGCAAGTTTTCTGAAATGTTTTATAGGTTTAGGATCATTAAATTTTTTTATAAAATCTATATTACAAAGTTTAATTCAATCATTATTATTCATACTCCAGTTTCGAATATAATTTTTACCTCCAATATCACCTAAAGCATATGTTCTCCATAAATAATAATGTTGTAAAGTCATGTTATCAGCAAAAGAATATTCAGGATTTAGCTTAAGAGTTTTAGTTTCATAGGAAGTAATATCAGATGTATTAATTATTAATTTTACATTGAGATTTTGATTCTTTCTCAATATTATTAATAGTATAAAAAATTTTATTCCTAACAACTTTGATACTTTCTGCTGAAATTAACTTAAGTGTTACACCAGTACTAGCAATAAAACTGTAAAGAATCTCAGAAAAATATTTGACAGATAAGTGTCTTTGATATTCGATCTCAATATAAGTCTCTACAGCTAGAGATAAATCAAGTATATACTAGTCATTAATTTTATTCTATTCATGATCTCCTTTTATAATAGTTGGCAAGTCATCAGGTCTCAAGGCAAAAAGTTCAGACTGAATGAGATCATGATTCAGTTTTTTAAAAATACTAGGCTTTTTACTATTATAAAAAGAAATAATATGATATGGGTAATCACAAACTCAATAAAACATTTGTGCAAAAGCTTCAGTATGTACTCCTGTATTAATATTGCTTATTTCTATAACTGCATTAAAATGATTAGAAATTTCAAAAGAGATGCCAGCTTCTACAGTACTTGTATAAACTACACAATCAAGACCACTCCAAGTAGCATTGATATCAGCAAAGTTATCGTGCTATTGCTCCATATTCATTTGATCAAAATAAATTTATGATAAAATATATGAGCCATCCAGTTTTTGCAATTTGAAAGCTTGTTTTGTCAAAGCTCGTGCTTTTTTGCATGAAGTCATTGAAAAAGTAAATCATTTATCTTTCTGAAGTATCTTAAGACCCCTATGTATAGTTTCTGATCCTTTATTTGAATCATAAAGAATTTTAACAGTCTTATTTTCACATGACTTATATTCATTATCAAAAATTCACCACAATATTATCTTAAAAAGTTTAGCATTGATTTGTTGCAAATGTATCCATAAAAATAACATAAACATCTAATTTTAATAAATCTCGCATAGCATTTTCAAATTCGTGCACATGAACTTCACTAGATATTTGATGCATAATAGCATTATTTTCATTTAAAATAACTACATAAGAACACTTTCCATAAAAATTGAGACGATAAGTACTTTTAACTTGGACAATAATAACATCTCAGTCACATATAGCTAAATCACCCTCATTTTTTTTATAAAAGCACACACGGAGTCCTGAATTTTGCAATATTTCAACTTAACTTTAGTCTCATTACTAAGAGTTTTATAATTATAAAATCCAGTTAAAACAAGATAAATCTGCTTCACTTTTGACTAAGGAATCAAAAATTTCTTTTAGTGTTTTTGTTTTGCTACCAGCAATAGTTAAACAAATAAAAGTTATAGTGAGATCCTTACTTAAGAAATCAAGGTAAGCTTCTGGTGCATTTTTAATTTTCTTTACATTGATGATTTTTGAGTAATCTTTTATTTAATCCCCACTTAGATTTCACTTTCAATTCTACTTTATCTGATACCTTATCAAAGTTTAATCCCTTGTGATCTGGCTTATATTGTTTATGGTGATAATACTTAAGTATAAAATACTTATTTTTTCAAATAAATCCATATGGTTAATCTTTATCATGTTTAATATTGTATATAGGATATTCTTGAACTAATTGTGCCTGAAAGTTAACGAACTCTTTCTCAGTTCTTTCAATTTGAAGTCATTTATATTTTATAATAACTAAATTGGCTCTCTTAATCATCATCAATAGGTTGGAATTCTTGTTTTATTGGTTTCTTTAAAAAAAAGGTTTGTAGTAGAATTTCAGAATAATTCTCTTTAAGTTGAATCAGATAATTATCTAGATTTTTAAATCCATTTTTAACAGAAGAAATAGCAGGTCTTTTAATATGACCTTCTTTTACTGATCCCAAAAGTCAAAGATTAAAATGTGTTTTGGGAAGACCAATATCAATAAATTTTGAATAAGTTTTCTTAACTAATTCATAACTTTTTCAGTAAATCCTTTAAGTTCTTTATAATCTATAAATCAAATACGAGGATAAATAATATACCAACTATTTCTCAACATTTGATGAACTAGCTAAAGCAAAAGAATTTAAGAATCACATTTTGAAATTTTTAGACAAAAGAAGATTAATGGACTTGCTTTTCTTGAGTTAACAGAAGAAAGGCTTGAGCATTATGGTTTTACAATAGAACTATCTATAAAACTTTCCAAATTCATCAACAAGCTTCAGGAATAAAAATTATAAAACTTTTCATTGTATAAAACTTTGGATGAGTTAAAAGATATTCTTTGCAAGTATAAAGTTAATAATGAGGATATAATGAGTATCTAGCAATTTAATTTAGGTATATAATATTTTTTCTTAATATTTTTCTGAGACATAAATTCCTGCAAATTTCTTAACATTTTTCCAGGACTATCAGTCTTATAAATTTTTATTTTTTTCTTGATATATAGTTTTCAAGAAAATTGACAATGATAACACAGCCCTCAAACAATGTATGAATAATAACATTGAGAATTTCGAATCTGGAAATAATGCAAAATAGTATCAATAAAGCTACGCATATGTATTTATTATATCTATATTAAATGCATCCCTATTTATTGTTTGACGAATATTCGATGAAGAAAAAATCTATATAGCATATCAAAAAGAAGTTTCCAGTGAAGAAACATCTGATCATATCAATTATATGATAAAAGGAAATTAAAATCTTATATATATAGTTGAAGAAAAATCTTGTAACGTTGAAATCAGTTATCTCCAAAATATTAAGCAACTTGAGAACACATATCACATCAATAAAAAGAAGCATATAGTAAATGAAGCTTTCAAGGATTATAATTACTATTATATTTATAATATAGTATCTACAGGTATTTATATCTTACTATTTTTGCAATAGAATTTTTGTCCATATTATAGTTTATTTACAAATTTATTTTTAGCTACAGAATAATATTTCATCATTTTTGCTACTGATGGGATTTATTGTATCAGTAAAAGTGAATATTGAATTAATCTTTCCAAAATGTTACTCAAAAAAGATCTAAAATCTATGAGAGAGAACATAAAGTAAGTATTGGATGTTATTGTTAGATTATTAAAAGATAAAATTAGTGTTGATAATTCCCTAATCAGCAAGAAGGCTAAAATTAAAAAATTATAAAGTAATGGGTAGATTTTCCACCATATATATATGGTAATAGCTGTGCTATTTTTATTTGTACTAATAAAGACTTTTTGCTAACATCAACATAATTTATAGATTTAACTACTATTGCATAAGTGCATTGTCAAATCTGATATGAGTATCAAACAATTTGAGGTAATAATTTGAGTATAGATCAATGATAAAGTTTATTTATTGTCTATATAAATTTTTTATTTTGGGATTTGTATTGAAGCAGAGCTTTTTTTGCTATGTAAGATACTTTTTCTAAAAGATAAGAGGTCTATACTAAATCAAATGAACCATTACATAGTTTTGATGCAGTATTACTTTCATTCACTTGTATTACTTTCATTTACAATCACAAAGTAATTAATCCATTAATCTAAAAAGAAAAATTGAAGATAAAGCTATTATAAAAAGAAATTAATCAAGTTAGGTTAGTTAAAAGATTAATTAATTGTTTGAATTTATCATATATTTATGATAACTATCGAAGTTAGTGTTATGTCAACATGACAAACAAACAATTATTAATCTAATTAACATGTAAGGTGTAAAAACTTCTGGCAATTTCTGGTTCTTTACTATCCAAGTTTATAAATAAATTCTGATCTTTAATTTTTTTATATACCATCTTCCAAAAAGAATGCAAACCTGATTATTAATCTTTAAGTGTTAAAATTTTGATCAGATCAGATCCAATCATAATGAAATTTATAGTATATACAGTGTATAATCTAATCTATTTAGTGTATATATTAAAATAGTGATTAAAATAATAAAAAAATTTTTATAATACATTTAATAAAAATTTATTGTTGCATGACTTTTGACAATTTTTTGTAAAAATATAAAAATACAAAAATTTATTCAAACCTTATATAAATCAAATGTTTTCAAGACAGTTATCTATAAAGAAAATGGCAAATGCTATTACCTTATTAGAAGAAGGTTATAGTTTACAGCAAGTTATTACCAAAATTGATAATAATATTCATTATTTCACTATATCTAGACTTAAAAAAAAAATCTTGAAACAAACAAATTAAAAAATAAACTTATTCTCAGTAATCCACCTAAACTTACCCTATATAAAGAATGTATTGTCATTCAAAAAATTCTAAAAGAAAAATGTAAAACCGATATAGTTATATGTATATTTTTAATAAAATATGAAAAAATAAATATTAATGTCAATACAATTTGAAGAATTCTTAAAAAAAATGGATTTAAAGTATATACATGATGTAAGAAACCTTTTTTAAGTAAAAAACATAAAAAAATTCTATTAGAATTTGCTAAATTACATAAAAATTGAACCATAGGAGATTGAAGTATGATGGTTTGATCTGATAAAACTAAATTTCAACTTTTTGAAGCTGAAGGATGTAAATATTGTTGGAGAAAATCTACAAAACCTTTAAAAAATCAAAATATAATTTCTATAACTAAATTTAATAAAGATAGCATTAATATATGGGGATGTTTTATTTATTATGGTACAAGATATTTATTTATAATTGAAGGAAATCTTAATGCAAAGCTTTATAGACAAATTTTGAAAGAAGAATTAATATATTCATTAAGATATTATCATTTAGCTCCTAAAGATATTATATTTTAATATGATAATGATCCTAAAAATAAGCTAAAATAGTTTAAAGATGGTTAAAAAATAATAAAATTAGAACTATTTCTTGGCCATCAAAATCTTCAGATTTAAATCTAATAGAAAATATCTGGAATAATATTAAAAGAAAAGTTAATGATTTAGAGATTAATATTAATGACAAAGAAACTCTCTGGAATAATTTATTAGAAATTTGGAATGAAACATATGAAAAACTTGTAAGAAATATATAGAAACAATGCCTAAAATAATTAATGATATTAAGGCAAAAGGTGGTTATACAATATGGTAATAGAAATCAAATATATTTGTATAATTATATGTATAAATTTTTTATAAATAAATAAATAAAATTTATTATTTTTTTTAAATACTCCAAAAATAACGCAACAGTAAATTTAAAAAAAATTACCATAAAAATTTTTTTTATTAATTTAATATTTATTTTAACTTATACATTATTTAAGCATACTTATATTCTATCTATAT
>CAJVPT010004068.1:0-14093 GCA_910592055.1 Acaulospora colombiana
TTATATCTTAATACTAGTTTTATTTATTATAATTTTTTAAAAAATTTTTGATATATAATTTTTAAAGTTTTATTATTGTTCAAAAATTTCTTTCTTTATCAAATTTTTACTTTTGAAGAATTTTGATTGGCTGTTATCATAAATCATATGATAATTAATAAAAAAATAAAGATATTTAGTGATAATAAAACAGAATATATTAATAAAAAATTTTTTAAAAAAATACAAGAAATAGAATAAGTTAAAATATAATATATATAAATTTTATAATTTTTGACTATATAGTTAATGATTTAAAAATTGTTAAAATTGAAATTTATAATAAAAACATAGTAAGTGGACTCAAACTTTTGGAAGCAACTGTATCAATTGAAGAAATTATCAGCACAGTATTCTATAATCAGTATAGAAAGAGCCTAAGAAAGCACAATATTCTCTTTATTGACCAAATGTTAAATAGCAATAGGAAAAAGACTTTATTTTGGTGTCAATTAATCAGACTCAATTGTTAAACTATACAAGGTCATATTCCAGCCTAGTATTATATCTTGAAAGAAAGACCCCTGAAATGGATTATAGATGAACATTCCTAACAGCTTACAATCAACCCTTTCTTACAGTGCATCAGATCAACTGATCAAAATACAGCATAATCATATTGGATTAGTACAAAGTTGAACAATCAAACTATTATTGGAAGAAAATAAAGAAGGGTGAATAATCAAGTCACAGAATATAGACATTACAATAGGATCAACAACCAGTCTCCTCTAGTATAATGTACAGGCTGTAATATTAACAACCACAGCCAAAACCTCTATCCTTGCATCTTTTTAGCAAGTTGACAAAACTCAATTTATATCCCAGTCCACAACAGTAGAATAACTACTCACGACATCTCCAGTACTGAGAACATTACACTCAAGTATAGAGTATTCCCAGACTCAATCCAGACCACACTGGATCTGATAGGCTATTTAGATATGGAATCAACAAGTAGCTAGGTAGAAATTTTTATACTGACAATACAAGACACTAACCAATTTCTAAACAATCTCTTTGACACTGATAATAGTATAATAAGTGGACTATCTGAACTAGCCAGTAAAATTTAAGACAATATGATTTTTGATATATATACAGATGAATCACTAAAAAAATATAACAAAAAATAGCTTATGAGAATAGGTTTCAAAATTATCACACATGAGGGGAAGGAGTTTACATTCCAAGCACAAACAATATCACATCTATCTTCAACTTGTGCAGAAATAATAACTATACTGATAGCATTAAGTATCCTTTTACAGTACAGTCATACAAAGATTTACACAGATAGCAATGTAGCTATAAATGGCATCAATAATATACTGAATACAACTCCCATCAAAGCTCTCAGAAAACAAAAGAACTTTAATCTTTTGCAACAAATAAAAGATATATGTAGAAAAAAACATAAAAATGAAGCTAAAAAAGGTAAAAGCTTACTCTGAAATAGAGCACAATGAAGATGCAGACAAATTGGCAAATATTTATCCCAAATACGGCATAATTCCAAATAGTAGACAAATAGTTACACACATCATAACCAATTTATAACTGACTCTTATTTTTCAATGGGATTACCAAACAATGGATATCCCAATCAAGACAATAACTAAATATATTACAAAAGCAATATATTTAGCAAAGTGGTGACTCCTAAATTGTACTAGAAACAATTTCAATGACCCCATGATTAAGAAAATTTACTGGCCATCAACTATAAACAACCTACAGCCAACTAAAATAAACAATCACTATACCAGCTGGCCTGATCAACAGCAAAGAAGATTTAGATCACTACTATAGAATAAAGAACTACCTACAAAAGCCAAACTCTTTAGCAGAATACTCAAATTGTATAAAGATGACAGATGTATAAAATGTGATCAAAGAGAATCCAACACACATCCATTTATCTGTCAAACACATCAGCACATAACAGATAACTTTCTTATTGAAACTATAAAAAAAATTGTTATAAAATTCAGTGAACATAACAAAACCAAAGATACTCTGTCAAAGTACTTAACCAATACTAGTTTACATTATAAACAATATCTAAAAATCATTATCCGAGGAGACATCCTAAAAGAAATAATCAAGATGATCAATGAGTTAATTCCTAATCAAAACATAAGAAAAGCATGCTTCCAAGAACTCACTCAAAAGATCATCAAGTATTTATAAGAAATATGGCACAATAGATATGAAGATTTTCATAACTGAAAAAAATAACAAGATATTACAAGAGCCATGAAAAAACAATACAAATATAGTACTACTATATTAGATTCATGGGTAGAAGAAAGAGAGAAATATATAAAAGAACAATTTATTAGTTTAGTTAATAAACATATTCATAATGGTATTAAATTGATCACAACTCCTTATCATTTATTAGAAATTTTGTATAGCGCTAGCCCAGCCTTGATAGATTAGTTTCCTTTAAAGGGTCGCAACAAGTCACAAAATAGGATTCTCCTTATCAAGCTTTATTTGATAAACAAATGTAGTCATAGCATAGACATATGTAACTTTCTACTAAATTCAAATAAAGCAAGGCTAAGTCAGTAATTTTTTTTTAAAAAAATAAGTATTACTTTAACAAAAAACTACATAATTCCTTCTTAATTATTTTCTATATATTTTTATTATATATTAGAGTAGATAAGTTATTAGGCTATTTCTGCAGTAGTGACCTGCAGGCAATGATATTAAAAGTTGAAAGAGTCTTCACCTGAACTTTTAATGAAGCAAAAAATTACTTCCAAAGTTGCACTTAGAGTAATTACTGAGATGAGTGAGCTAGTTAAAGTTTTAGCTTTAGGGATTCATACTATATGTACAGCTTACAATTGTTTAATAAAGCACACATAACTAGCCTGACAGAGGTTTAAAAAAAAAAATAAGTTATTAGGCTATTGAATACAATATCCTGAATTTGGTATCTTGTTATTTCAAAGTGATTCATAGATTTCTTTTTTTATTAAGGCCTTCTAATTGTTAAATTAATGAGTAATACAAAGATTAATTCTTGATTATAAATGACATCCTAACAATTTAAGATCTATTCTTGTATTTGTTATTTTGTTCTATATAAGGATCGCAACAGATTGAATTGGATTATATTTTAGGTAAATTGATCTGAATTTGATTGGATCAGTTTTATTTGATTTAATTTATATCTGAATGGATTTATTTTTATTTGACCCATATCCATTTGATTAATCTGATATTTTTTTTAATCATTTTTTTTATTCATTTTTCTCTACCTAATGTTTATTTGACATTACTGATACTTCATATATTTTTCTTTTTCAGTTCCTTTTTTCGATTTTTTAATTGCCATTACTGTTTTTTTTATCAAGTTTTGTGATAAACCACTAGTTATACCTTTCTTTAGCAAAACAGTTGTGCCATGTAACTTATATTATAGTCAACAAAAAAGAGTATTGCCTTGTATAAAAATTTAAGTAAAAATTTAATATTTTATATTTCAAACTTTTTTATTATTTTTATAAAAATACCTGTTATCTCTACTTTTATTTTTCATTTAGCAATATAAAAGTTATTTCCATTGAAATCTCCTTCTTGGCAAGTAAATTCTGGATCACTTTTAGAACAAATTCCTCTTAGGCAGCTGGCTGCAATTGCATGGTCCAGGAAATTTGTATTAGTATGAGCAAATTAGCTATACCTTCAGAATGCATATGCTTTACAGAGACCCAAAAGATGGTTAAGTTTGATTTTCTTTTTTTCATAAAAAACTAAGATACCTTTTTTGACTACTCCATATTTGTTTCTATCTAATCTTGGAAGTCTATGCTTGATAATTTTTTGCTGTATACTTGAAGTTACATTAGTAAAAAAAATACCCATTGTATAGTTAAATAGGAGACTATTCATTGCAACAATTTTTTCTTCATATAGGTATTGTTGATTTGTTCCTTGTAACTCTTTCAGTATATTGAAACCATGTGTAAAAATTTCACATTTTCTTGTTGACAAATATCTAAAACTTGTTGTCAGTACTACTTAAATATTAAATTAAATATATATGAATTTTATATATCCAGCAGCTGCCAATATTCCTTGATTAAATTTTGATATACCATCGGATTGGACAACCCTTCTTTATAGTTGAAACATTTCCAGCACTGTACCTTGAAACTTTGGATCCAATCTGATTACAATATACAGTAAGCATCACCTTGTCTGAATCTTTGTCACAAATGATAATTTTCTCATTTTTTTTTATTATATTCAGTAGACAGAAGGCAATATTGATGGCTTGTACATGTAAAGGTAGTGGATTTACTTTTTTGTACACTCACTTTCCTTTGATTTTTTTTCCATTATATCTAGATAGGAACTCGAGAAATATTGTTTTTATGTTGTGGGTATCGGCAAAGTGTTTTTGTGTTATCAAGTTTTCTCTTACCTGAAATATAAAAGTGTTAACTAGGTTTTTTATTATTAAAATTATTTGAACTTACAAAATTTTTATGTATTTTTATTTTATTTTTTTCCATTTATTAATATCTGCTTTTAAAGCAGCTGCAGTTTTTACATAATCGATATGACAAAATCTTAAGAACTTTACAAATTCTCTTTACCAATTTTCCTATTTTTTATGAGCATTAATAAAATATATATAGCAAGTACATATATTTTGATATATTTACATTTCAAAAAGAATCAATATTAGGATCAGACACAGTTAGGCAAACACTTATTAATTTAATATAAGGACTTTGTAAGCAGGCAATATACTTTTCAGGGTTATCATTTTTCAATAATGCAAGGAAATATAGTGTAGCAGTATAAATTTCTATATATGTTTAAAAAACAGGTATTAACTATATACATATATATACAACTTACCAGTGCAACAGAAAATTGATAACCTAGCTGCAAGTTAAATTGTCAACAGTCCAACTTGCAACTATACAAATGCCTACTTAAATGTTTTCGAGAGCTCTGCTTTACTCCAGGGTTTTTCACTGAAGGTAGCAGCAGCAATATAACAGATTTAAGCTTGCCTAGCATTTTATCAACAAAATTTAATATATTAGTTCAAAATTTTCCACTAGAGACAATATCGAACTCTATTGACAGCAGCTAGTTGCACTTCTACAAAGGTCAGCCTACAAGTATTAGTCCAGGGTTTTCCATTAGAGGCAAATTTACAGACTTGCATGGTAAAAGGCTCTTTGGTTTTTGTTCCCTCCCTTCGATCGATTTACTCACTATTAACTTCGATCAGTTTCTGTTTCTTCGAGACATGCATCATATTATCTATATCAGTGTTTTTGAATAAGTATAAGGTGTAGCAGCAACAAAATATCTAATGTCTTGTACTCACTTGACTGTAAATATGGTAGAAACAGTAAATTGATGTAAAGGTTTGGTCGATAATTAAGGTGCCAGATTATTTAGTCAATAAAAGATGTCAGTTAAAGTAGTCGAAAAAGGTGTCAGTTTATTTAGTCAGAAAAGAAAGAATTGAGTATACAGTTGTAGCAAAAGCAAAGACAGTTAATGTAACAGCTATAAAAACTTTAACAAGTAATAAAAATATATCTTTGATTGTAGCTATGTAGTAATAGGCAACTGTATATATTTAAATAAAATCGATCATTTAGTCAATATATAAAGAGATGCATATATTTTCTTGAAAACTAGCAAGAAACAGAAAAAAAACATTTACAGGTAAAAAAAAAATTCCTAGGCAAGATACCTGGCAGTAGGAATAGTAAAGTAATAAAAGTAAAATAAAGTAAAATAAAAAATTGACAAAAAAATCGAAAAAAAAATTTTTTTATTTATTATTCAATCATATTTCTCTACTATAGATTACTCTTACATCAATTGATTTTTAACAATTATTATCTACCCAAACAATTATAGCAACTTGCATCAATTGGTTTACATTAGTATTATATTGAATGCTATAGCAGCATTATTATATAAGTGCTATAATATATAGGTTGCTTACTTTATTAAAATTTTTTTTTTACTTTAGAAAAAGTCTAAACAATAAATATAATTCCAACAATACATTAAACAATATAACAAAAAAAAATAAAATTTAAAATGAATCACTAGCATTCCTTGCCAAAGGTCCTTTCTACCATGACCTCAAGCTAGGGATCACAATTTTTATTCAAAATTGAATGATCTGCAGATTTAATCTAAATAAATTAAATTGGATCAGATTTCATAATTTAAAATCTGTATCCGATTTGAATACAAATGGATCAAAAAATTTAAAATCTGATTTGATCTGGTCAGATCAAATCCATAGATCATTCGGTTTCAGATAAAAATTGTGATTCCTAGTTCTATACTTGTTTAACTGAATAATATCAGGATAATCTTAGTTGATTTCAAATATCATAGTTGATTACAATCTTTATATATATCATATTACTTATTAACAGGTATTTTTTCCTAAAATACATTATCACAAGTAGCTATATTTAAAAATATTAGTTAAATATAGTTAAATCAATGGATATGGATTTTTAGCAACTTTAGATATTATTACCTGGAGAATTTGAACCTGTATTTTATAATTAGATTTATAAAGTACTAACTATTGCACTATTTATTTATAGATTACAAAGAATTAAAATATATATACATAATTAATTAATAAGTACTCTATAAGATGACCTGTGAATCGATAATATAGTAGTAGTGTTTCTAGGTCACAATCACAAGGTCCAGAGTTTAATACCATATAAGAACCAAAGTGAAAATCAAGTCACAAGGTAATATAAAGATTTTATCCCCCCATAATGACATTCAAGTGCTTCATAAGATAATAAGGAGCATTCATTTGCTCATTATGTCTATAGTAAGAATGATAAATTAATACAAGGTTCTATATAAGACTAGCATAAGTAATATAAGTCTTTTATACATATCAAATTTCAGATATCTGAACAAAAAGTGAAGAAGCACTATATATGCTTATTGCAGTCATAACAAGACAAAATATGATACAAGGTTTTATAAGTATAGTCAAAATAAGTAATATAAAGATCCCATGTATAAGAATTAATTATCCTTGAAATAGAAAAAGAAGGACTCAATCACTTATAGAATAATCAAGACAGGCTTATAGTGACACTAAAAACACAACAGGTTTTGACAATTAAGAATAATAATTGAGGGATTGGTGTTCTTCATAAAGAACTGATCTTCAATTAGGTAACAAGACAGATATCACATATATAACAAACCTTCAGAAAAATCTTGAAGTGTTAATGGAGTCAACAGGAGATTCTATATAAAAAATCCTAATATCGATGGTGTTAAATATCTTAGGTAAGTTCTTGATATATTAGTTTTCCTAAATATTGGGATAGTAACAAGTTATCTGATGGACTATGATTCTAGGAAGTGTCATTTTTGAGTATAAAAGGTTAACTAGGATGTCATTTCATTAAATTTGAATATATAAGTTTCCTCAAACCTTAGCTGAGTTGGAATCAAGAAAATAGCTCTACACTAGATAGTCATATAGTTATCATATCCTGGTTGGATGAGACATAAATAAATGGCCATTATACTATTTGGTAATCTGTAAATTCTTAAACAGTACAGGTAATTACTCATTCTGATTATTTCTAGAATTTATTTTATTCTAATAAAGTTTTAGAACTGACGCAGGAATAAGCTAATACTTTAAAAAAAAAATTATTCTATAGGATATTTTTAGATTACAAAACCCCTTTTATTGATTCCTTAACAATATACAAAAAAGTTTTATATCTTTTTATTAATAAAGTCTTATTACTTTCTTTTTAAACAACTTGAAGGATAATTTTAAGGATTTTTTTTAACTCCTATTTTTTGTTTGTATTTCTTTTCAAACAAAAATTTGATTTTCAATAATAAAAAATCAATAAATACCTTTTTTTCCTATGGCAAAAAAGTTCTAAAAGAAAGAAAAACTAATAGTAAAGTAAGAAAAGTCTATCACCTAAAGTAAAAGTACAACTAGAGGTCTTATATAGTGGATAAATAAGCAAACAAAAGTCTAAACTATAAAACTTTTCTCTCTATTATTTCTATCTTCTTATAATTGCTTATTTTTTGAAGTTTTTGTAAAATATTTTCTATTTTAGCTTGATTCTAAATTTTGAAGTATCAAAAATCAATATAGTTTTTGATAAAAATAATTGGACAATATGAAACATATTAGTAGTAGAATATAAACAAGCTTCTATTAGTTATATTATGTGTTCCAATGACTTTATTGATAAAAGAAAAAGAAATTATTGATACAGACTTCTCTACTTCTTCAAATAAAGTATAACTGAAGTAAAGAAATTATAAGATTATTAAGATGGGTACGAAATTTCTTAGATAGTGAAAAAATGATTATTTGTTTAAACTGAGATCTTCAACTTCTTATTATTTTGATTGGGCAAAGTATACAAAAGAGATTATTTTCTTATTCTTAAGCTGTAAGACCAAAAAGCAGAGGAATATAAAATACTATTCTTCTCTAGAATTAAGAATGTATTTTCTTAGACATTATGTAATAATATTATAATAAAGATAAACATTAATAAAATTTCTTTAACTAGGCATGACTATTAAAAGATATCAGAAGTTATATAACAAGATTAAAAGTTACATAAAAATCTAGGATCTATCATTAGTCATTTTGTTTTACATAAATAAATATAAAATCAAGACTAAAAGAAAAAAAGCATTGAACAAGATATTGGATTCAAGTAGGTGATAAGTACTTCAGCTAGTTACAAGAAAATAATCAAGATTACAGAGGGATAAGTTTTTCAAATAGTCTGGAAGAAGAAGAATATTCCAGAAGGGTTGATTTTTAATGAGAAGAGATTTATAGTAAAGATTCTTAGGAAAACATGAAATGCTTTTATTTTTTACTTTTTATTTTTGTTTTTATATAAACATAATTGTGTATTTTTAGATATACTCTTTCTTTTATTTACCCTTTTCTTTTATAGTTTTTCTTGAAATTAATTCCTTGAAGAATAATAAGCAGTGATAACCTGCAGGCAATGATGGGTAAGTTAGGATGGTCTTTATCCAAAACTTAGTTTAGAGTGAAATACAGTATTGTTCCCAAGGTTGCACTTAGAGGCTGAAGCTCTTTTGAAAATTGAAAGTCATTGATGAGTGTGTCAGTACAAGTTTTTTAGTTTAGCTATGATAAAATTGCCCTATGTATTTTTATCAGTTTTCATATTGATTAATAAACACACAATACTGGCCTAACCACGGGTTTAAAAAAAAAAAAAAAAAAAAAAAACCCCCATAATATCAATGAATTTTTACTGAAATTCAATAAATTTTTTACAACTTATTTAACTTTATTATAAAAAATCTATTTATATAACATAAAAATTAATTTTAATGATAAAAGAAGAGTTCCATATCTAATTATAATTTTCATGTCATCACAAGAATTTCAATTAATTTTTACTTGCAGTTATATTATATAAGAAAAATATTTTTTTATTGAATTTTATTTTTGCATATTAAATAAAAATTTTTTTGCACATACAGTAAGCCAAATTGGGTAGTCACAAACTACGTACTTGCTAAAACTATAATCGTAGATGTCACAAAAAATTTTTCGTTGCATGGGATAATAAAGGTTTTTTTACATTTAACAAAAATTTCATTGCGCGTATTATGGTAAAGAAGTTTAACTTATAAGACTAATTTTATTAATAAAATAATAAGTTTAATGTATAAAATGTATGATGAATACTTTGGATTAATTGGAGGCATCGTGTATGGAGAATGATAATAACCATGGTAGTATATTAAAGTATGTATATATTAATGGTTTTATACTTGGTTTTTGTATGTTACCATCTAAAAACATTGATACAGCTTGAAATATCACGACGATTCTTAAAGATCAAAACCCTCCGACAAGCAAGTTACAAATCGTCGGCTTCCTTTTACTTTGACATGTTTAAAGTCAAAAGAAGTAATTTGAAAATTTGCGCGGCCTTCAAGCGGGTGATTATACACCGTAGTTTTGATCTGATCGTACAAAAGATATAAATAAAATAAAAAAATTGCTAAAAATAATAATATTATAAAAATATAAAATAAAATAACAAATAACGATAATCACTATTTATGCAATCTACGGCAAACAACTTCTAAATTCAAAGTGCGGTATTTGGAATTGAGAACATTGTTAGGTGACGTCAAATGACCAATATGCAAAAGAGGAAGGAGATCAAGCACCCTGTTTAATGGGCAGTTGATTCTATTTTTAAAACTACTTGTCCCCGTGACTTCATTTAAAAGTATAGCCGATGCATCGTGCTATACCAAATTAAAGTTATCGACTTGCAATCTCACCCGACTGAACAGATATCAGATCATTCGCGCATCGATGAATTCGCCAATCCGCGACCATGAAGATTCGTTCATTCGGTTATGCGGCGCATCGAACGTAGGAGCTGTTAGCCGCAACGCCACTTATCAAAATACTATCATTGAAACAAAGTAAGATTTTCGTTCGGCTTAGACAATCGATCTTATTTTATTTATTGTAGTGGGAAGAAAGAAAGAAACCTGGGCAATAAATGTTTTGACATGCCACTTCCCTAATATAATATACGGTCCACGAAAGGATGTACCGTATATGCAGCATTTTATTTCTGAATGTGAATTTGTTTCGATGAACGCTTATTCGGTTTAGTGCACAGCAATGGTAACAATCGGTTGAGTATATCGAAATTTGTATTTTTAAATAAAATAAACAAATAAATAAATGTTTAGAAATCACCCATTCGGTTTGCATGACATAAGCTCTTATCTTGATGTTAGATGGGTCCTGCTAAATCCGACAATAGTTTTGACTCCAGAGGTTTGTAATTAATTCTTAAATGGTTAGACGAATCAATTCACTTCTCAATCCGGTATCATTGTTCTCGTTTCCATCGGAGATGTGCTCCTTCTTTGCGTCGAGGTTTACCTTATCTTCAGCTGACGGTGTCAGTGCACTTGAGTGACAACTGCCACGATCAAGCCAAAATGCAAAACGATCAGATCGGAAAGAGATGCACTGTGAACTTGGGAAATACCTGGGAGACTTATTCAAAATGCACGCCTTTACCATAAAAAATACAATAAGTATGAGAATAATAATCTGTATGCACGCTACATTTTAGCATGTCGACCCTTATTGTTTTGTTGAAACGGGTTACTTTCAAAACAATGTTTTTGAGGTAACCCTTCAAACATCATCGCACGCCCCAGGATCGACTGCCTGGATCAATTATTCCGAGAGAACTCGCCACTTCAAATGGCAGGAATCAACAATGTGTTAAATCGACTTGGCAAAAGGTCTCGGGTATACCGTTTTTTGGGCAACCCTTGGAATTAAGAATCACCGATTGGGACGACGATATATCACATTATTTACAAATTCAAATGCAATGCGTATTTTTTTAAACGTGATCTTTATTAGAAAGAGCTTATTTCCAATTTACTTTTTTATTTTTTTTTCAAAGATATGTACAGGAAAAAAAAAGAGGTGCTTAATTTCTTACTTAGAAAGGGTACTATACAACACAACGAAATGTTTTTTTTTTTGGTTTTTTTTTTTTTTGGAAATAAAAAAGATATAATAATAAACAAACAAACAAAAAAAAAAAATATTCGGTTAAAAACTATGAACAAATTTGGTATATACAAAAACAAAGTTGGATAGTAATAAAAAAAAAAAGAAGAAGAAATAGGAGCAAAAAAGAAAAGAAAAGAAGAAAATTTTTAAAAAAAATAAAAAAAAATAAAAAAAATAAAAAAAAAATAAAATTTGTTTTCCATCGTGGAAAGCAGAATTCGAAATTACGTTTTTTAATGATTTCTTCCGATTATAAATTTGTTCGAAAATGATTGTACGCACTTTCGTTTGTGACAAAGTTGCTCGGGGAGAAATTGGTTTGTTTCTTCCATTTCCAAAAAGAAAAAAAGAGAGGAATCGTTCGTTCACGTTGGAATAATCCAAGAGAGGAAGTCTTTCGGATGTTCGAAGCGAGAATAATTGAAATTCGAAATTTACGAGTAACCAGAGGAAGTTGGGTTCCCGTGATCAGAGATTCGTCGAATTTGATAAATTTCCTAAGCGATATAATAATAATTTACTTAAAAATAAAGGTTTTTTTTTCTTCCATTCTATATAGTATAATTAACGGGAAATAGATGTTTTTGCCAGCCATTATGATATATAAACGTAAGTAGATCCTTAGATTTGTTGGAGGTAATTCTTAAAATAAAATAAATGTATGTACTTGAAGGAAAAATCTTTTTCCTTCCCCTTTTCGAAAAAACGATGCACGTTTTTCGTGCATTTTTGCGTTTTTTTTTTTAAAAAAAAAATTTTTTTTTGAAAAATAATAAAGATAAAACGACGGCGAATCGAAAGGCATGATTAAAAAAAAAAAGTCGGTAAAAACGAGTTTGAGGAATAACTTTTATCGAATATTTTATCGAATCGTTAATACAACACTCTTTCGTGTTGCTCATAATAAAATGTAAAAAGGTTTCTTTCTTTTTTTTTAAATACTTTGGCGCTGGTACAATACAATCTCAAAATTGGATATTAGATGGGATGGGTGGTGGGCACCCGGACACCGTTGACCAGCATTTCGTCGAATTTTACCATTTGAATCACCATGTCCTCGACCTCTTCTCGGGAACCAAGGGGATCATCGATTTTCTCGTCGTAATCATAAGTCTCATATTCGGGGAAAGAGATGTACGAGGATTCGGCAAAGGTGATGGACGACGGAGAGGCACGTGGTTTTTCGAGTGAGGTCGGAGAGGTCGAGGGAGAGGTTAACAACTGCATGGTTGCATGAATGAGTATGTTGAGGGTATTCCTTCTCCTGTGCCTGGAGGGTTGACTCGTGCAAGGGGCGTTCAGAGAGGAGTGGTGGTTGAAAGCGTTTTCATCGTCGGAGGATTCACTGTTGACGATGGAAGCTTTGGCACAAGAGGATTGATCTGCAAAGGCGGTCATTATGGTCGAAGAGGTGGGTTGTTGGGAGGAAAGAAAAAAAGGAATTGATCGAGCTCAATTGATAAAATTACGCTCTCAAGTATTTAAGGAGCATGTGGCAAAGAAAGAAACGAAAATTTTAAAAGGACGTAATTTTTTTTCGGAGGTCTATATATACAAAAATTTTCGGGGGACTCGCTATTAAATACTTTTTTTTTTTTGTATTGTTTATATGGATAAAAATAGGTGTCCTACAATTTATTGTTTGTTTAAAGTACGACTTATCATATGCCGATTTTTTCAATGTATCATATATTTCCGACAATATAAGGTGAGTCGACTTGAATGCAATAGAGGAATCGTAAGATTTTCTAAAAAAGATATCTGTATTATGAACGTGATGCAGCCACAGAAGCAATGAGAGTGGTCATCAACTGGGAAGGAAAAAAGTATAAATGTGGGATCGGGGTTTTTCGCTAGGGGGACGATTGGGTCATGAAGTAACGATGAATGCGAACACCGTGTTCATCCAATAACGGGATCGTTATTTTAGGCGAAAAAAAAAAAGGCTTAATTAACGAGTCCACGGAGATCCGAATGGAGACTGGGGTTGATCTCACCAATGCTCAAAAGCTTCGACTGTGAGATTTGGGCTTTTATAAGGAATCGAATTATCGATAATATATGCCACATGTGTGTATTGTAAATACAATATACTGTATATCGGTACGTAACCTAATTTATGTAATCATCAAATAAAGCATTGCTCTGTTGTTTTTTTCCTTTCAATGGTTTTTTTCGATACCTATCTCATACCTCTGGCTCATAAATATCATCGTCCTCCGTCAAAAAATTAATGTCATTTGATGATACATAAAAAAAAAAAAAAAAAAAAAAAAAAAAAAAAAAAAAAAAATTAAAAAAAAAAAAAAAAAAAAAAAAAAAAAAAAATAAAAAAAATTAAAAAAAAAAACCAAAAAATTAAAAAAAAAAAAAAAAAAATTTTAATAAAAAAACACCA
>CAJVPT010004069.1:0-14092 GCA_910592055.1 Acaulospora colombiana
ATAGTTTACTTTTGTTTAATAAAGCGCACATAACTAGCCTGACAGCGGGTTAAAAAAAAAAAAAAAAAAAAAACAAGGTGTAAGCCACCCATTCAAAAAAAAAAGCTATACTTAATTAAAAGAATTTTATTAATAAATATCTTCTATTATTCAAAAAGTCAGATTCTCAATAATTCTTTTGCCTTGTAATAATAGAAGGATTTCAAACAGTGATAAGAATTCTCATTAATTATAATATTTTTCAATAACTTTTCAGGAAATACATTCTCAACTATAACTAAAGGATTAGAACTTAATATAAACCAAAGACTATTTGGTTTTATTGTTTAACCAAAATAAAAAGGAGACCTTGGTTTTGAACTTAGCTTGACTGGAATAATAAAAAAAAAAGAACTTGGCTTAAATAAATAATAGTTTTTCCACTACCTGGAGACTTGTTTCTTGTATTTTATTGATCTCATGAAACTTGATCTATAAATTAATTCAATTGAAATAGTTGAATAGGAATGAAATATCAATTAACTTTTTCTATCATTAATGATATTATTGAAATATATAAAATAACTAGTAAGAACTTGTTTATATTTAGCTACTAATATGTTTCATATCCATCAATCATATTTTGCAATAGATTGTATCACTTAAAATTTAGGATCAAACTAAGATAGATAAAATTCCTTAGAAAATCAAAAAATTTTGAATGATTATAAGAGAAAATATATAGTAAACAGATACTTTGAAAATATGATTTGTTGTTCGCTACATCTCATTACTAAAAATTTTTATAAATATGATATGCTTTAATATAAAAGGCTTCAAATATTATACTATTAGTTCCTTTTTCTTGTAAAACTTTTTTATTATAGATAGAGAAGATGTTTCTTGACTTTTCTAAATCATAAAAAACCAAGATTTTGTTTGAAAATAAATATAAACAAGAAAAAAAATTTAGGAGTATCTTTTGAAGTAAACCTTTAAGTTGATTTAGAGATAGTATTAAAACTTTATTAGCAAAGAAATAAAAATTTTTTTGCAAATATCTTTTTTATATATAAGCAAAGAATTAGCAAAAAGAGTTTTTTTAAATATATATATATATATATCTTAAATAATAGTACTTATTAAATAAAATCAAATAATCTGTGAATCAATAGTACAGTAGGTGCACTCCCAGATTATTATTTGTAAGTTACTGGTTCAATCCCACTCAAAAATAGAAATCACAATATATAGACATATTGAACAGGATATATGCTTATCAGTCTATATATAGTATATGGGACTTATCAAATATCACCATTCGACTATAGTGTAATAAAAAACAGATCATATATATCTTAGTCAGTTTTAGTACTAAGACAAAAAGAAGCTATAACCCATACCACCTGGAATATGTGAAACTACTGAAAAAATGTTAGGAATGATAATGATTACTTCAAGATTCTACCAATCTAACAGAAAATCTATCTCTTCTCAAATTATTATACTTATAGGTAAAGATGAGTCCCTAAAGGGGGAGGTAGGGACAAAATTCAAATGTTCTTTACTAGAAAACATTAAAATTTTTAAATTAATAACTATAAAAAAACTATCCACAATTGTTTTCCATTATCCAAATCATTGATTTATAATATTTTTCATCTTTTGTTCCTATTAAAGTGAAAAGCTATGAATTTTGTTTCTTAAAAAGGAATATAAGTAATCTGTGAAATTTTATATTGTCAATCTATTCAATAACCTCCAAATCAGATAGATAGATAAGACAACTATAGCAGTAATTCACTTTAAGTTGAGGAAGAATACTTTAGTCGTAGTATACTAAAGTTGATAATTCAAGAATAGTAGAGGTTACACAAATATATTGAAAGAGGTTTTAGGTAATTTGGTTTAATTAAAAGATTTAGTAGAGATATATAATATCAATGATAAGAGAATTCAGTAGATAAAACCTTGGGTTAACTGTTTTGGATAGCTGGCCTTTATATATATAATTGAATATTAATTATTTGATGACCAAAGTGACCAAAGTGACCAAATCTGCCAGATTTATCAAATTAGGCCAATATGCCAGATCTGCTCACTTAAATAATCTGCTAGCTAAATATAGATAAGATATGAAAATTAAATAATGAAATTAAATAATGCACACTATGTTAATCATTACTTTACCCTAATAATTGGATCTACTCTATAAACCAATGAGACACACCTTGCATCACATATGTCACATAATCTAAAAATAGAACTAAAGTAATACAATAAATAAGAACTATAGATAAGAACTATAGATAATAATCAAAGAAAAATATAACTAATAATTAAGGCTAACAATATATTAAATACTTTAGAGACTCATTATTACTTATAAGAGATATTGAAAGACTTTGGTCATTTGCACTAGTTACAAAAGTTATCAAAGAGATGGACTCATTTAGTAAGAATTATAAGAAAGCAGAATACTTACAATAGAAACTGCAGTGCTAAATGTATTTAAAAAAGATCTAAGGTCTTGTTTAATCAAGGAAAACTCCTATATGTCATCTTTTAAGAGTGGTTAAGAATAATCATTAGAAAACTTGGGTTATCACAAAACTTACTATTAGTTATCAAAGCTTTATGCTAAACTATATGGAAACTGAAGTATTAAGTGGCCTAGCCTTTTAAAAAACTGAACATAGCAAGTATGTCATGCAAGATTTAAACACATCCTCAGTGTAAGAACTAATTATACTTTAAGGAACATATAATAAAAACAAATTTCCTTGAAATAAAAATGGTAGTTTCTAGTGACTTTTCCAGAATACTAAGTGCTCAGGTATAGTAGAATAGCTAACAAAGATAGTACTTATTAAAAAAAATAGGTAAAATCAGGTTGTATTGAATATGGAAGGATAGTATAGATAAATAGATATAAGTTTGGTCTCTTACAATTTAATATGTACTTCTTAAATAAATCCAAATCAATAAATCTCAGTTAATATGACTAATTAAAAAAAAATAAATAAATAAAATAAATAAAATCAAATATAACTATAATAAATTTTTTTTTTTTAACCACCAGCTTAGTCTTAACTTTATTGGATATAGTTTTTAAATATCAATAAGTACATATTAAAAATATAAATATAAACCTATAAAGCTATTGATATGACTATACTGATTAACCTCAGGCATGTTGTTGTCTCTAAAGTGAGAACTAGCAAAAGATCACTAGTGCTGAAATAATTTTTGAGGGAGAAAGAAGTGAGGTTGAAAAATAAATAAGTGGATAGAATAGTTAATCTATTGTATATATATAATTCCTTGCTGTGCGACTTATATAGGAGGAAGAAAATTTTGTTCAGGTTATTCATTAAAACTTTTCAAGTAGTGCCAAATGCCTATTCATATATGATAGTGAAAACACCAATGCATGGTTTGATCATATTTCAGATCCTCCAATAATTTTTGCACAATATCAGTTATGTTTTAGATGTCTTTATTTAGATTCTTGAAAAATGTGGGAATCTCAGCCATTGCCTTTGGTAGCTGACTTGTGCTCCCTTGTGGAAGCTCCTAAAGCATTAGTGTGGATTATACATGGGAGTAAGATATTAATACTCAGTAGGAAAGGAAAAGTCTTTAGGATAACTACTGAGTCACTTTTTAAAGAGGTATGGAGAAAGAAAGATAGATTCAATCTCATTTAGAAATGAGAAGAGGTTAGAATAGGAACATATGTATTGATATCAGTAGGCCAATCCACAGACCATTTTTTTTATCCTTGTTATTGTATAATATTGTCATAAAAGTCACTATTCATATACTCTATTCATTGTGTCCTAAAAGCTGAGCCAAGAAATAAATAGAGGAACCAGTACTCTATCTTCGAATCTTTACCTATTTGATAGAGCTGGAAGAACCTATCTGGCAACCAGAGGTAGGTAACTGTGTCTCCAAAAACGGATGCAGTATCTTGTAACCTTTGCCATGGTTGGATAGACTCTTTCTAAAGATGGTCAATGACTTGTATAATAGTGTATCCTGTATCCACCTACACCAGATCCAATGACTTATGGTGAACCCCAGCTTCTTATAGAACTAAGGAAATGTATTTGAGACACATGAAGTGACCAATGGGAGCTTGTTTACTTTTTTTACTAATATAAGCTCTGTCTGTCCAATCACAGTGTGAGAAACTTTGTGCTACTCAAAATTCAGGGTCAAATTGAGGTAGGCAAAATTCCCCAGAAAAAAAAATCAGAACAAGCACTATGAGAAGTAATAGATGACAAGAAAGTGGAAAAGTTGTCTCTCATTATAACAATACTTCTGTAGTGTTTTTCTATAATGTGAGATAATGGCACATTAGTTCTTCTTCTTTTCAAAACTTTCTTGCCATAGATAGAAAAGGTATTTCTTGATCTTTAAGGTCACTAAAGGTCAAGTCAAGTTTTTGTTTGAAAAGAATAGTAAGCAAGAGAAGTGAAGGTAGTTGATAACTCTTAAAGCTTCTTCAAGTTGGTTTAAGGAAAGTGGTAAAACTTTATTAGCCTAGAAGTATAAAAACTTCTTGTGAACATCTTTTTTATGTGTGGTCAGAGGATCAGCAAAAAGAGTTCTTATGTATAACTATAATAAATATATAATTAAGAAAATAATGTGACAAATAACAATAATTTACTACTTATTAAAATAAGTAATCAATATATAAATTGAGAGAATTAGAAGTATAAAAAATTTTGTTTTAGTCTATGAACAACAAGTTATCAATTAAAAGTAAACTATATATATTATAAGAATACTATCTATCTATTCAAATAATAGATGCAATAAATATAATAAATAAATAATTAATACTATTTTTTTTTATTAATAATTCAAATTAAAAACTAAAGACTTTTTAATTTTTTTTTTTTTATACCCTCTGTCAGGCTAGGTAAGTGTACTTTATTAAACTTATGTATACTTTATATTCAAAATGTATCACTAAAGCTAAGTTTCTACCTAATTCACTCGTCTCTATTTTAAGTATTATTAGAACTCTAAATGCAACTTCAGGAGTGATTTATCGCTCCATTAGCAGTTCAGGTAAAAACCCTTCCAACTGTTAATTTCATTGCCTGCAGGTCACTACTGCAGATCACTCTGTTCGGTTCTAACAGAGCTTAAAACCCAACTATTTCATTCCATACTCTACTCTTCTTGTTAAAATTTCTCAGAGGCTTTTATCTTCAAGGTTTCTTTCTTCAGGTAATGGATTTCGTTTCTTCTGGAGTATAGTTTTCTGGCCTGAAAGATAAGAAGGTCTTTTTGTTTTGTCTTTTTTACTAATTCCTTGTGTTCGTTCCCATTCGATTACCTTTTCATATCTTTTGTTCCAGATTTCTTTTTGAATTTGGTTGCAGACTCTTTTTTGCATTTTCAATATTCATTTTCTTGCTGTTCTTCCTATGCGTTTTTATTGACATTTTAGTTCTACCACTTCTAGAATAAGGTTATTTCTTATAAGGCCAGACAGAAACTTAGTATATTCTGACTTGTTCCAGAAGTCTGTTCTACTACTTTAGTGATCCACTTGTCAAACTCTTCTAATTCTTCACGGTTATCAATGCTTAGCCTAAAATTTTTTTTTCAGCCTCTCTCTTTCTTTCCCACATTAGCTCTTTAAAGTTTCCAATGATTCCATCTACTCCTTTGTTCCATGCCTTTTGTAACTGATCTTTATAGACTGGACATTCTAGCAAGTATTCTATGGTTTCATCTTGTTGGCTATATGCAATGCATTTTACTTGCTTATATAAATCTAGTCTTCTTACAGCCAACTTACTTAAAGTGGGTAGCTCATTATTGGCTAGTTTAATAAGAAAGCTTCTTTGTTGGGATTGTTTAAAAGATGTATCCCACGTATGTCCATCCTTGATCCTTTCCCATACTAAGTCCTATGTGTGAGCTTGGTGTTCTAAAATCTGATGACTCTATTTTTTCTCTGTTCTATTTTGTTATGTCCACTGATATGCTGTTGTTTTATTATTAATGTTCTTAAGGAACTGTTTAATTGGATCATTTAGAGTTGTTCCTTGCCACTTGATTTCAGTTATAATTTTGTACAAAGTGAGATCTTTCCATTCAATTGGTGGAAATTTTGTGACTTCCTTAGCTAGGGCATCTGCTTCTTCATTATATAGATCATTTGAGTGTGTCTTGACTTTAGTGAGCTTTAGATCTAAGTTTTTCTTTTTTGTTAGCTATACCATATGTGCACATAGAGATCAATTTTTTTCTTTGAGCCATCTCTTGTGTATCTTTTTCGAGTCTTCTTTTTTTAAGGATTTTCACTTGGAGATACATACTTGACTATCTGTATAGATTCCCACCATGCTTTCAATAGGAAATACTAGGAGTATTATTATAATTGCTATCAATTCTGCTTTTGTAGATGAGTGCCAATTGTTTACTCCTGTTTGGAACTTGCTTTCCTTTTCTTCTTTTCCTATTTGGATCCAGACTGCTTCCATCTTCATGTCTTCTTTTCCATGATTAATAAGTGATCCATCAGAATAGAAGATTAGCTTTTCTTTAAATCCAAGGTTACGTTGGAGTATATTTATTAGATGATCTTGATATACTTCTTCTCTAATATGTTCTTTGATAATAGCTCTCTTCCAGATTTCAATATTCACATGATTTACTCTATTATTTTGGGTCTTTAGGAAGCTTTGATTGTAAATTACTTCTTTGATATTTTTTTCAAGTGTTAACTTGGAGTTGGGAATTTTTAGGTCTCATGTTCTTTTAGTGGACTTTCTTGTATTGAGGTATGGTATTACAAATATTTCTCCTATTTCTTTTTCCAGGATACAGTCACCACTTAGTATTCTGCCTTCTGAACATTCCTGACATTTTTGTAAGTTGGTCTCCTGATCATTGTTGGAGTTGTGACTGATAAAGTGCTCTACTATTGCGACACTTCCCTTTTTTTCTTGTCTTAATTTCCCCCAAGTTACTTGATTTCTTTTGTTTCCCATCACTATCTACAATTTTTTCCGCTTGTCTCAATTAAGGTTTATTTTTGAGTATTTTGGTTCCCATTTCATATAATTTACTCTTCCAAATTTTATAAGTTGCTTTAGTTGTGCTTCTGGAAGATTTTTGGTTATGATCTGGAACCATTCTGATATGGATCCTTTGTTTGTATCTTGTAATAGTTGAAGCATTCACTAGTTTTTTATTTTGTAGTTTCCAGATCGATTAGCTGATCCAGGTATATCAACTGATTGTTTCTAAGTGATGGTATAACTTTTTTGTTTTTTTCTGATACAAGATATTCTTCGATCCAAAAGTTTCCCTTTTTCCATTTAAAGATATCTTATTATTTCCAACTATAAAATGTTATTCCATGTCTTTTGCAATTTTGATTACCTGAAGCAGGAAGTTTCCTTTATCTATTAGATGACCTAAGGATTTGCAGGTTAGAATATTGTGTGATTTCCAGTTTTTGATCTGTGCTTGTTTGAGTCTAATGATTGTTGTGATTCCTGTTGGTCTGGAATCATTTAGTCTGTTGCAAAGTCCTGTTACTTGACTTTCTCTTTGTAACATCCAAACACGATAGTGGATTACACTATTGAGCATTAATCTACATAAACTATTCTTATTCTTGAAAAGTTTTCTATATGCTATTGTTAAAGTATTGCATATTTTCCAGAGCAATATGCTATATTGCATTCTAAATTCTATCCTAGGTATTAATACTCTATTTAGAATATATAGGGCTTGTTTGTCTGTCACTTTTTTATGTTTAACAGCTCTTGTTATAATATTGACTTCTTTAAGCACTCTTTCTTTAAGCTCAATTGCTGTTTTTTGATTACCCATCCAGATTCCTAAAAATCTAGCCTGTTCTGTTCTATCAAGCTCTTTGATCACTTCTTCTTCAATACCAGCCTTTACTTCTTCTGGATAGCTGTTAGAATTATTAATAGTGATTAAAACTGATTTGTTGCCATTTATTTTAGAATCGTTGGCTATATAAAAGATTCTTGCAGTTTCCGGAATCTTTTCCATGTCCTCCTTAGATCTTGCTATCCATGTTATGTCATCCATAAAGGCTATAGCTGTATGCCTTGATTCTAACCTTTTTGTAGTCTATTTTTTAAGGTCAGGGTTCCATGTAACTGATATTTTATATTCTTTTAATATATCATTCTAGATTTTACATAAAAGAGGGTCATAGAAAATTCTCCATAGTAAAGGCAAGATGGTTTCCCCTTGATCAATTTCATCTCCGGCTACTATTGATTCTGTGAGATCATTTTCAAATATGACTTGAAATTCTCTATTTTGAAAGAGACTCAGTATAATCTTTATGAAACCTTTTGGGGCTTTAATTCTTTTCAATGCTTTTATCAGCATGTCTAGACTAATTGTATCATATGCTTTTGCAATATCTTGAAAAAGTATCCACAATTCTTTTTTGTTCTCTCTAGCATTTTCACAAATATTGTTGAGAATCTAAATAGGTTCTGCTATACTTTCTCCTGACAATCCCGCATAGTTTGATCCTCTGAGAATATTATTGTTTTTTGCAAATATTTTTCATTCTGTTGGTGAGAATTTTGGTGAAACATTTTCTTGTAACTTCTAATAGGACAATAGGTCTAATGTTTGAGAGTTTACAGTCTCATGGTTTGGATTTCACTATTGGATATATGTGGCTCTGTTTCCAGTGTTTTGGAGTAACTTCCCATTTTAAGAAGTTATTCAGTATTTTTCTCAAGAAATCTTTTCCTTTATGGCTTAGTCTCTTCAGTATTTCATAACTAATTTGAGATTTTCCCAAAGCTTTGTTGTTGGGAAGTGCATTCAATGTTTCATCCAATTTTTCTTGTGTATTGGCTCGAGTAGTTCATTGTACCAAGATGATTGGACATATTCTCTTGGTTTATACTCTTCTTTCCAATCTTCTGGTAAACTGTCATAGTTAGCTTTTCTTTTTTGAAGGCTTTACAATAGTATCTTCTTATTTCCTTTTCAATTTTATCTTTTTGGATTGTAATGTATTCATTATCTTCTAGCTTGATCTTAATCTTATCTAGTACTATTTTACTTCTAGTTCAGTTGGTTAGAGAGCTGACCATCCATCTTTGATTGTTTCTCAAGTCATCACATCTTTGTTCCAAAGTAGTTTTAATAGTATCTCTTATTTTTTTCGCTTCCAATCTTTGATATATAAATTTCAGATCTTCTATAGTATCTTGGATATCTTTTTTCAAAGATTTCCATAGCATGTTAGAGATGCTATATTGGATACAATAGTTTTCGATCTGATAATTTGGATTGTGAGTATTATTATGTTTTTCTATAGCTAAACTGAGGGCCTGTAGCTTATCTATTTCTTTTGATGTCTCTGCTTTGTTGAATAGTTTTTTTAGCTGTAATGCTTTTCTGTAATTGATGAATTCGGTATTGTACTTGAAGTACTTTTCTTCTACTTGGAATGTTTTTTTAGTTGCTAGCTTGTTAAAGGCTACTTTATATAACAATTTTTCAAAGGTATTCCATGATTTGTTTGCTTGATTCTCACTTTTATCCAAATTGGGTTCTTCTTGTAGTAACGGTTCCAGTAATATTTTAAATTTATGATCTATATTTTCACTAAATGCTTGCCATTGAGATGGAGATATATCCTTTATATCGATTCTCCTTTATATACTTATGGGAGGTTGTGTAGTTCTGTTTCTTGTAAAAAGGTTTTTGTCATGTAAAGTTTTCAGGAGCATGGTATGGTCACTACCTATAATATTTTTCATATCTTGATTATCAAATCAGAGTAGTAAATAACTTGTTAGATTATAAGAGATTCAAATATAGTCTATTCTACAACTACTTGTTAGGTTTCTTCTTGTTGGTGTTTTTTCTTTTCCTTTTTATGTAACTTGTATATCTATAAAGTCCCATTAATCAAGAAAGTTGAATAGTGGGATTTCAGGTTGCCATGATAGTTTGAAGCTTGCTTTTGAGGAGAACTTTCTGTTTTCTGATGGGTTGTAAATAGGGATCACAACAGATCAGATCGAATCGAATTTTAGGTTAATCTGATTCAAATCTGTTCAGATCAGTTTTTATTTGATCCAATTTGAATCCGAACGGATTTATTTTTATATGATCCATATCCATTTGATTAATCCGATATTTTTTTAACTGTTTTTTTTTTTTTAATTTATTTATTCGTTTTTCCTTATCTAATGTTTACTTGTCATCTTTAAGTTTTATATATAAACATTTAGTTAATAATTTACATTTTTAATATGTATAATTTATTGCCATTCACGATCATTTTCTTTTAAATTAAAATATATACCTGTATAATTTAAATTTTCTGCAGTACTGCTACTGCCTTGGTTTTTTTTTATCAATTTTTCCAGTATTAACAAAACAAGAGGATCTTGTTACAATTGCTCTTGCATATACTTCATATGTTTTTCTTTTTCAATTCCTTCTTTCCATTTTTTAATTGCTATTTACTGTTTTTTTTTTACCAGGTTTTGTGATAAACCACTAGTTATACCTTCCTTTGGCAAAACAGTTGTGCCATATAACTTATATTCTGATCAGCAAAAAAAAGTATTACCTTGTATAAAAATTTAAAAAAAACTTAGTATTTTATATTTTAAACTTTTTTTATCATTTTTATAAAAATATCTGTTATCTCTACTTTTATTCCTCCTTTAGCCATGTAGAAGTTGCTTCCATCGAAATCCCCTTCTCAGCAAGTAAATTTTGAATTACTTTTAGAGTGAATTTCTCTTAGACAGTTGGCTGCAATTGCATGATCCAGGAAATTTGTATTGGTATGGGCAAATTTGCAGTATCTCTAGGATATATATGCTTCACAGAGACCTAAGGAATGGTTAAGTTTGATTTCCTTTTTGTCGTAAAAAACTGAGATACCTTTTTTTATTGCTTTATATTTGTTTTTACTTAACCTTGGAAGTTTATACTTGACAATTTTTTTATTATATACTTGAAGTCATATCGATAGGAAAAATATCCATTGCATAGTTAAACAGGAGACTGTTTATCATGACAACTTTTTCTTTGTGCAGGTACTGCTGGCTTGTTTCTCATAACTTTTTCAATATATTGAAAACATATATAAAAATTCTATATTTTCTTGTAACAGATATCTAAAACTTGTTGTCAGTGCTGCTTAAGTATGAAATTAAACATACAGTATATGAATTTTATATACCCAGTAGTTTCCAATGCTAAAAATGGGCCCTTAAAGAGGAGGCAGGGGCAAAAGTCAAATGTTCTTCATTAGGAAACATTAAAAATTTTAAATTAATAACTATAAAAAAACTACTCACAATTATTCAAATCATTGATTTATAACATTTTTTGACTTTTGTCCCTATTGAAGTAAAAAGCTATGAATTTTGTCCCTAAAAAAGGGACATAAGTGATTTGCAAAATTTTGTATACTAAATACTTTAGGGACTTATCATTAGCCAATGCTTCTTGATTAAGTTTCAATATACTATTGGATTGGGCAACCCTTCTTCATAATTGAAACATTTCTAACACTGTATCTTGCATGATATTTAAAACTTCAGGTCCAATCTGATTATGATATATAGCAAGCACCACCTTGTTTGAATCTTTGTTACAAATTATAATTTTCTTATTTTTTTTATTATATTCAGTAGATAGAAGATAATATCGATGGCTTATATATGTGAAGACAACAGATTTACTTTTTCTTACATCTACTTTTCTTTAATTTTTTTTTTATTATATCCAGACAAGGACTTAAGAAATATTGTTTTTACATTGTGGGTATTGATAAAGTGTTTTTGTGTCTTTAGGTTCTCTCTTATTTGAAATATAAGGGTGTTAACTAGGTTTTTTATTATTAAAACTATCTAAATTTACAAAATTTTTATGTGTTTTTATTTTATTTTTTTTCAATTAATTGATATCTACTTTTAAAGCAACTGCAGTTTCTATATCATTGGTATGGCAAAATCTTAGGAACCTCACAAATTCTTTTCATTAATTTTTCTAATTTTTTATTAGTATTAATAAAATATATACAGCAAGTACATATACTTTGATATATTTACATTTGAAAAAGAATCAATATTAGAATCAAACATAGTCAGGTAAATACTTGTTAATTTAATGAAAAGACTTTACAAGTAAGCAATATACTTCTCAGGATTATTATTTTTCAATGACACAAGAAAATACAGAACAGTAGTATAAATTTCTATATATATTTAAAAACAGGTATTAGCTATATACTTATATGTATAACTTGCTAGTGCAACAGGGAATAGATAGCCTAGCTGCAAGTTAAATTGTCAACAATCCAACTTGTAACTATACAAATGCCTGCTTAAATATTTTCGAGAGCACTGCTTTAGTTCAGAGTTTTCCACTGGAGGTAGTAGCAGCAATGTAATAGATTTAAGCTTGCTTAGTATTTTATTGACAAGATTTAATATATTAGTTCAGGGTTTTCCACTAGAGGCAATATTGAACTTTATTGATAGCAACTAATTGCACTTTTATAAAGATCAGCCTACAAGTATTAGTCAAGGGTTTCCCACTGAAGGCAATTTTATAGACTTGACAGGTAAAAGATTCTTTGGTTTTTGTTTTTCCCTTCAATTGATTTATTCATCATTAGCTTTGATCTATTACTATTTCTTTAAGACATACATCATATTACCTATACCAGTGTTTTTAAAATAAATATAAGATACAGTAGCAACAAATATTGAATGCCTTGTACTTACTTAATTGTAAATATGATAGGAACAGTAAATCAATATAAAGGTTTGATCGATAATTAAGGTATCAGGTTATTTAGTCAATAAAAGATGCCAGTTAAAGTAGTCAAAAAAAGTGCCAGTTTATTTAGTTAAAAAAAAAAAAAACTAAGTATACAGTTGCTATAAAAGCAAAAACAGTTAATGCAACAGTTGTAAAAACATTAGTAAGTAATAAAAATATGCCTTTATTTATAGCTATGTAGTAACAAACAGCTGTATATATTTTAATAAAATCAATTGTTTAGCCAATATATTAAGAAGAATATACATTTTTTCAAAAATTAACAAGAAACAGAAAAAAAAACATTTGCAGATAAAAAAAAATTTCTAGACAAGATACCTGGCAGTAGGGATGATAAAGTGATAAAAGTAAAAGGATGAAAATAAAAAATCAACAAAAAAATTGAAAAAGGTTTTTTTTTTATTTATTGTTCAATCATATTTTTCTAATATAGATCACTTCTACATCAATCAATTTTTAATAATTACTATCTACCCAAACAATTACAGCAACTTGCATCAATTAACCTACATCAGTATTATATTGGATGCTATAGTAACATTATTATATAAGTACTACAACATACAGGTTGTTTGCTTCATTAAAATTTTTTTTTTATCTTAGAAAAAGTCTAAACAATAAATATCATTTCAATAATACATTAAACAATACAACAAAAAAAATAAAATTTAGAATAAATCACCAGCATTTCTTGCTAAAGGCCCTTTCTACCATAACCTCAAGCACATGCATACTCTAACTGTTTTGCCTAATAGCTGATTTCTTTTATTGGTTATTAAATTTTTTCTCATCAAAAAGACTTGTTCTGATAAAACACTTATTGCAGATGCTGTCAAATAATCATGTGCTATGAGTACCAAATATGGAAATTAATGTTTATGCATTTTCTACTACTCTAATATATCGATTTCATCACCTATATTTGAAAGAGAAAAATACAGCTGCAATTTATCTGGTTTTTCTATATGACACCACTTAAACAGCTTCAAACTAACTGTTCCTTGGATATCTTTGCCACTGCCTGATACAGTATTTTCTATACTACGCTTCTTGTATTTTCAAAAAGCTTCTAAAAAACTTTAAAATTGTAACATATTTAATATTTATTTTATCATATTTAATAAAATATAAAAATATACTTACCTTTCTTTAATTTTACTGACCATTTCTTTCCACTTATTTATTTCATAATATTCTATTTTAAATCTCAGATCTAAAATAACTGCCAGCAAGCTTGCTTTGTTAGTCT
>CAJVPT010004070.1:0-14088 GCA_910592055.1 Acaulospora colombiana
AGTTTTTAAGATATTTAATAAATTAAATAAATAAAAATAATTTATTTATTAATATTTTAATAATTTTATTTATTATTATTTTATTAAGTTATATATATTTTTATAACCGAAATATTATGTCCTTATAGCCAAAAGTCAGCCTGACTTATGTCCTCACTTATGTTCCTATCAACTACTTTAGGGACCCATCTTTACCTATAAGACAATTTATAAAAAGGATAAATAATAAAATAACAACATACTGCTGGTCACAACAAAATCAAACTAGGGACAAATGGAACCTTCAAATAGAAAATTAGCAGAACTATTCATGGAACATGGTATGGGAAAGGCTAAAAAAGGAACATATATAGGACACCTCCTTTAAAAGCTCACAGCGGAAAAGTTTTCTGGTGAAATTAATCAATAATGAACTACCAACAATGGCAAAACTAGTAATCAGGAGACCCAAACCTATATTATAAAAATGACTGTTTGGCATGTAGCGAACAGGAGAAAACAATAGAACATCTTTTGGAATATCCAAGATACAAAAATGCAATAAAAGAAGCCTGGTCAAGAGGAGTAGAGGTAATGTGTCAAGAATTCAAGAAAGAAAGACAGAAGCGAAAAAATCAAGCTCAAAAAAATGACAGCAATACTCCAACAGTATATAGAAAAGAAATGAGAGAAATAGAAGCCTGGGCAACAAAGCTTATTGAAAAAGTATCCATAGATAGTCAAGACTCAATCAGTTTTCTCTCGGGATTGATCAAAAGGGATCTATTAAGAAAAGTAGGGGAACTCGAATGTGGAGGAAAAAAGATAGAAATGGTGGCCAAAAAATGGATACTCCATTGCCAAAAGAAGACATTGAATTACTTCAGGAAAGAAATGTGGAACAAACGATGTGAACAAGTAATAGAATGGAAAAAAGCTCGAGGAATTTTCCGAAAAGACAAAATAAGACGATCTATAAAGTCTTATTCAATAAGAAAAACAAGAAAGCCAAGAGAAGAATGAAAGAAAACAGAAGAAGAATGTCCGGAAAAAGGTTTAACAAGAATAATAATGATGGGGGTTAAAAGTGGGATGAAATGATTGGGTTTTAGGCTTAGTCAGAACTTTGGCCTGTGATCTGCAGTAGTGACTGCAGGCAATAATATTTATAGTAGAAGGGTTTTTACCCAAACTATAAACAGAGCGACAAATCACTCCCAAAGTTGCACTTAAAGTTTGATAATAAACCAAGACGAGTGAGTTAATTAGCATTCTAGCTTTAGCGACACTGTAAATAGTATAGCTTACATTATGTTTAATAAAGCACACATAACTAAATTGACAGTGGGTTAAAAAAAAAAAAAAAAAATTAAATAAAATTATTTATATTGTTTTATACAATTTAGAACTGTATACAATATTATATTATTATTTGTTATATTATATTATAATTTAAAATTATATACTATATTATACTATATATTATTTATTATATTATACTTATATTATATTACAATTCAAAACTTTTTAACATATCATAACTTTATTACTTTATATAACTATTTATTAATTTTCAAAATATCAAAAAAAATATTCAATCTCAGCTTTACTTAACAAAAATTTATAAAAGAATTTCAAAAAATAAAAATTACTTGTAATTATAGTAAATATAATGGATTATTTATTGATTCAAAAATAGAATTTTTACATAAATATTGAAAAATAAAAAGCAAAAATTCAATAAATAAAGAATTTTATATTTTGATATATAATAGAAAATATTTTATCAAGTTAAATTATATTATTAAGTATTAATCAATAAAATCTGAGATTAAATAATACAAGTTTTAAAAATAATAAATCTGAAGTTAATAATAATAAAATAATAGATGATATATTTAAAAATTATTTAGTTTCAAAATATAAATTTTTTCTGAATTCTAGCAAATTTTTATATAATTGTTTTATGTGAATTTTGTTATATTATTTAATTTATCAAATAATACAATAGATATATTATTAAAATTTATAAAATGTGTATTAATTAAAATTGATAATAAAGAAATTTTAAAAAACATTCTTTTCATAAATTCTCTAATCATATATAAAAAAATGTTTACAAGAAGTTTTTGTTTTTTTGTTAAAAAGTTTTTAATACTTTTCTTAAAACTTCTTAAAGAGTGACTTCAAAAGTTGTCTCTACTCTCTCTTACTTATTTATAATACTATTTGATTAAAAATTTGATTTCTGGTAATCAAAAACAAGTCAAGTAACACCTTTGATATCAACAGCAAGAAAGTTTTCAAAGGAAAAAGAACTAATAATGAAATATATAAAGGTCTTCTTTACCTTTAAAGTAAAAGATATATAAAGATTTTTGATAATAAAAGGGTTTTGTAAAAGACTTCAAAATGTTGGTATTAAAGTTAGTAAACAGATATTGTTAATTAAAAACAATTAAGAGTTATCTTTATTAAAGCTTGAAGAGTATTCATATTTATACATGTTTTTGATACATAAATAAATATAATAAAATACAAAAGTAAAAATATATAAGTCATGTAGTATATCAATTTAGATACTTATATGACATAAAAGGAAAATAATAAAAGAAAATAAAAATAGAAAAGAAAAGGATTAATTCCTTATTTACCTATACTCCTACTCAAAATTGTTATTTATAGTAAACAAGGTCAATCTTTTTAATGATGTGATTCAGGTATCTTCTTGTATCATAATCTATATTCAGGAGTGATCTGGGATCCAATCATGAATGTCCAGATCCAGTTTTCAAGTAAACAATAGATACTGATTATTACATTCTCTCCTTTTTCAGAATGAAGCATTCACATCTCTTTAAATTCCTTGATTCTTTCTTAAGCATTGGTTAAGTTCTAATGTAGTTCCTATGTTGCATTATATAGTGGATATATAATCTATTTTATCAGATACTGGATCTTTTTTTGAATGATTCTTTTGTCCAGAATGGTTTTCACTTTATATTCTTTCTATTCAGTGTTGGACAGGACAAGTGTAAAAGGTGGAATAAATTGATAAAAATCCTTTGAAGAGATTTGGTATGGCTTTAGTAGAGAGATATGAAAGATAGTATAGATCTTAATTTTAGCTGATAACTTTAGCTTGTATGCAATCAAAGAAATAACTTACAGAATAGAATAAGGTCCGAAGAATCTTGAAGTCAATTTCATGATAGGTCAGTTTCAATCTACAGGAGAGTTAGTGTTTTTTATATTAAGTAGGACTTGTTTTTCATTTTCAAATGTCAGGTGACAGCGATGTCTATTGGCTTATTTTGTTTGTTGTTCTTGTACTTCTTTTAATATATTCTTAACTAGTTCTATTATAATATTTCAATGATAAAAAAAGTTATTTGTAACAGGTATTTGAGATTCTGGTGTTATAGTAAAAAGTAGATTTGAGTGTTATTCATAGTTCAATTCAAAGGATATAAATCCAGTAGAGACCTGTTTAAAATTGTTATATGTGAATTCAGTAGCTAATAAGTACTCATCCTATTGATCTTACTTATAAGTAATATAGGTACACAACATTTCTTCTAGAATTCGATTTATTCTTTCAGTTTGACCATTAGTTTAATGATAGAAAGTGATTGATATTGCAGTTTGAGTTCCTATATATTTGAAAAGTACTTGCCAAAAGTGACTAGTGAACTTTGTATCTTGATTTAAATAATATTTTGGGTTAATTCATGATTTTTAAAAATAGTAGCAAAGAAAATCTTGACAATTTTGGAGCAGTAATAGAGATATATATTGAAACAAAGTGTACTCACTTGATTAAGTGATTAATTAATATAATAATAGTATCATATTCTTGTTTAGTCAGTGGCAGTTGTATAATAAAGTCCATGGTCTCTTCTTTTTATTTTCGTATTGGAGTGTTCAATGGTTATAAAAGTCTAGCAGGTTATTGATTATTTGTTTTAGTTTGCTGACAAGTATTGCAGGAGGTGCCATACTTTTGAATAATTTTTTCTATCTTAGGTCAATAAAAGTGTCTCATGATTGCTTCTATTATCTTATTAATCTCCAGGTATTTAATAGTTTTAATATTATGATGTTTCTATAAAATATAAGTTTGAAGTTGCTTATTATTTGACATCAGGAAATTTTTTAATGAAGATCTCTGGAGATCTCTACCTGTTAAAAATTTTCCAGAACTTTTCAAAAAATTCTTCAAAAAACTTTAAAAATTTTCAAAAATTTGTAAAATAAAAATAATTTTCATTAATTTTAATAATAAAAAACTTCGAAGATTTTATATTTTAAAAATTTTTGAAAATATTCAAAGTAATAATATGTATATTAAATAAAATTAATCAATAAAATACTGATTAATTTTTTTTTTTTTCGGGTAAAAGGTACTAATAGCACATGTTTATTAAATAATTAAACCCATTACATGACTATAACAATCCATCTAAGTTAACCTGTCCCTATCACCTATAGCCTTACCTGGTTATATCAACTTATATCCCATAGATGGGTCTGCATTCCAGCTGGATCTTTAGGAGATGGAAATCCTACCACTAGTTTTAAACCACCTAACCTAATCTAGACCCTGGCATTCTACTCCTTACTAGAACCCATGATAACCTTCTATACCTTACCACCTCTTAATCACATCTTTGGTCCCCGCAGCTGCGAATGGATCTAAATGCATCTGTGCACTGCCTAGTCAATGCTTCGAGAACTTCGTCCAATGGTTGGCACACGCTACCAAACCTAGAGGTTATTCACCAATAGGGATGCAACTTCTGAATCTCCTAGTAGACTTATTCATCGGGTTCTCGATTGGCGTTAGCTGTCAAATCTAGGAGTTATTCACCAAGCAGAGTGCAACTCCTACTCAGGGGTAGCATTAATGGTTCACTTACATCACCCGTTAAAGTTTCATCAACAATCCCTGAAGGGCTTAGTGCTTCGTGTTACTGATCTTGGCAACTATCATGCTTCTTCCGGATGATTGTCACACTACAACATCTTTTCTGGAGATCACAATCCCAACGTCCACTGGACCAACATATGAAATGGCTTTTTATGGGAAACAGCGCATTACAGGTTACGATGCCAGATACCATATTAATTTTATTTAGCTGCCTTCACCAGGAGTTGAACTGGTATTTTGTGATCTGACCTGTGGAGCACTAACTATTGTGCTATAGACCCACAGGTCTTCTCTTTATATATTATTCTAGATTTTGTATAGAAAAGAATTGTAAAAATTCTTCATAATAGAAATGAGATAGTTTTTTCTTAATTAATTCTATCTCTAGCTACTATTGATTTTGTAAGAATATTTTCAAATATGATCTGGAATTCTCTATTTTGAAAAAAGCTCATTATAATCTTTATGAAACCTTTTTTAACTTTAATTTTTTTTATTGCTTTTATCAATATATCTAGACTAATTGTATTATATGCTTTTGTAATATCTTAAAAAAGTATTTACAGTTTTTTTTTGTTTTTTTTTTTGATATTTTTACAGATATTGTTGAGAATTTAAATTGATTTCATTATACATTCTCCTGGCAGCCCTGTATAGTTTGATCCTCTGAGAATTATTGTTTTTATAAATATTTTTTATTTTATTGATGAGAATTTTGATGAAACATTTTCTTGTAATCTCTAATAGGAGATAGGTTTAGTATTTGAAAGTTTATAGTTCCAAGATTTAGATTTCACTATAGAATATACAGTATATAACTCTATTTTCAATGTTTTAAGATGACTTTTTATCTTAAAAAATCAATCAGCATTTTTTTCAATAAGTCTTTTCCTTCTTGGTTCAATCTTTTTAGCATTTCATAACTAATTTGAGATTTTCCTAGAGCTTTGTTATTGAAAAGTGCTCTCAATGTTTCATTTAAATTTTCTTGTGAAATTGGCTCAAATAATTTATTATACCAAGATATTTGGATATATTTTCTTGATATATATTCTTCTTTCTAATCTTCTGATAGACTGTCATGGCTAGCTTTTCTTTTTTTGAAGTTTTTATAGTAATACTGTCTTATTTCTTTTTAAATTTCATCTTTTTAAGTTGTAATATATTCATTATTCCCTAGCTTGATTTTAATCTATCTAGTACTATTTTGCTTCTAGTTCAGTTAGTTAGAGAGCTGATTATCTGTTTCTGATTGTTTTTCAAGTTATCACATCTCTATTCTAAAATAGTTTTAATATCATCTCTTGTTTTTTTCACTTTCTATTTTTGACATATAAATTTAAAACCTTATATAATATCTTGAATGTTTTTTTTCAAAGATTTCCATAGCATTAAAGATACCATTTTGTGTAAAATAGTTCTAAATCTGATAACTTGAATTGTGAGTATTATTATATTTTTCTATAGCTAGAATGAGAGCCTATATCTTATCTATTTCTTTTGATATCTCTCTTTATTGTAAAGTTTTTTAAGTTGTAGAGCTTTTTTATAATTAATAAATTCAGTACTATGTTTATAGTGCTTTTCTTTTGATTGGAATACTTTTTTGTTGTTAGCTTGTTAAAGGCTATTTTACATAACAGTTTTTTGAAGGTTTTCCACAGTTTGTTTACCTAATTCTTCCTTTTATCTAGATTGGATTCTTCTTGTAGCAATAGTTCTAGTGATCTTTTAAATTTATAATTTACACTTTCATAAAATACTTGCTATTGTAATAAAAATATATCCTTTATATAAATTCTCCTTAATATACTTGTGAAAGGTTTTGCAGTTCTGCTTCTTGTAAAAAAGTCTTTGTCATATAGAGTTATTAGAAGCATAATATGATCACTATCTGTAATATCTTTCATATCTTGATTATCAAATTAAAGTAGTAGATAACTTTTTAGACTATAAGATATTCAAATATAGTCTATTTACTACTACTTGTTGGGTTTTTTCTTATTAAAGTTTTTTTTTACTTTCCTACATCAAAAAAATTTTTTGACAAAAATCTCTGAAGATTTTTAGGTGTAAAACTCTGAAGGCACTCTATCATCATTAAAAGTTTCTAGAGTAGAAATTTATATATAGAACTCTAGAGATTTTCAAATGTTTTAAATTATAATAAAATAATTTCACATATTTATTAAAATATTTATTTTTAAAAATTTATTTATTGAAAATTACTTTTTTTTACATATTTTTATTAATAATTTATATTTACATCACTCATTGCTAAAGTAGACCTTTTTATTCTTACATTTTCTGATTGTAATCTCAGATCATTTTCATTATTTTCTATTTTTTCCAGAGTATTTTGAATTTTAATATCTTCCTGCTTATGCATTACTTGATCTTTATTGCTTGAATTGTCTTTTGTAAATCTAATTTTCTTTTTAATTTTTCCTAAAATAAATTATTAGTAAACAAATAATTCTATAATATTTTGAAGAATTTTAAAACTTACTTTATTTTTTTCTATTTTGTTTTAATTAATGTTTCATTAATTAAAATACTTTTATTACTTGAATTTAGAATCATTTGACATATTGCAATAACAAATATAACTTGTTTCTTGAAGGCATTCCCTTTTGGCCAGACTTTTTCGAGAATATGTATCATCATGCTTTGTTTTTTCTCCCTAAAACAGACATGAAGATTTTCAAAGCACTTTCGGGTTTTTCGCAATTTTTTCCAAACTGTAATTTCGGTAGCGGTTGCATTTGTATTGATTGTATCCAGGGAGTTTTTACCAAAGACTGAAAATATGACATCCTGCATTTTTAAAGCTGTAGTTTCTCGAAGGGATCTGTGTTGTCTCACAAGCTATTAAATAAATATTATTATTAATAAATTTATTTATATTATTAATAACTGCAATAATTACTACTTGGTGAATATGCTTTTCATAATATGTCTTCCAACATTTTCTTGTAAGGCCTTTGAAGAACTTTGAATATTCTTACTGAAAATATTCTTCTGTATGCTGGCAAAAATTTTTGGAATCCATATATATTTTTTCAAAAAAGACTTCTTTCACAATACTCTTGACCATATGCTATTATAGAATTCAAAATGTTATTAAAGTTCTTTGAAGATTAAAATTAAATCTTACCTCAATAAAATTCTATTTAGTAATTAAATGTTGACTTGTGTGAATTTTGTTTTCTAGGTGGGTAACCTTATTATAAACAGCTTTTTGATATTCTAATAACTAATCAATTTTTTATAAAGACTTTTGTGGAACTCTAAAAGCCTCTTAATTACTATATTAGAAACTAAATATACAGATTGGTATTTTTTAAATAGTTATATCTTTTTTAATATACCTAAAGATTCTTTAGGCAAACTCCTAGTAGGCAAAGATTCTAGAATATAACTGGGAAATCTAAATTGCTTTTGATATGATTCTGTTTCTATTTTAGCTTAAGGTATTAATTTTTATTCTTTAGCCTGATCCAAGGTACCAGGAGTACTCTTGGGCTTTTTGGAGAGCTTCGAAGTATTCTTTTCACCAGAGCATGAACCTGAAATTATTTGTTGAAATATGTTAAGCATTTTTTTTTTTTTTTGTTATTAATAAAAAGAAAGAACTTTAGAGACCTTATATAATACAAATCCCAAATATGTTATATTATGACCACATATAATCTTCATCATCTTTCAATAATTACTTTATAGCTTTAAAATTGAAATAATATTGAAATCATTTTAACAATATTATGATAACTTATAAATTAATTAGTATTTTATTGATCAATTGTATTTTAATATATACTGTATATTATTACTTTGAATATTTTTGAAATTTTTTGAAATAAAAAATCTTTGAAGGTTTTTATTATTAAAATTAATAAAATTATTCAAATTTTTAAAAATTTTGAAAGTTTTTCAGAAAATTTTTCAAAAATCCCTGATGAATGTGACTTGCATATCTATAAAATCACATTTATTAAGAAAGTTGAATAGTGAAATTTCAGATCTCTATGATGATCTAAGGCTTGCTTTTGAAAAGGACTTTCTATTTTCTAATGGATTGTAAGCTATATTAAAATCTCTCATTACTATTGTGTGAAAGTCTTATTTATATTTTTTTTAATAAGACTGATTATCTTATTCTATATCATTTTGCATTTTGATTTGTCTAAAGGAATATAGATCTGTAAAATATGATTTTCTTTTTTTTCATAAACATATTAATAGCAATAATATATCTGTCTTCTTTTTCTAATGATACAACCTTTTTTTTCAAATCTCTTTTAATTAAGAAACTGACTCCTGTTTTGAATATTTATCTTTGTTGATATTATGAAAATATTTATAGTATTTCTAGTTATTAAATACCTATTGTGCATTAGCTTGTATCAATTTTGTTTACATAATCCCAGTATGCCTATTTCTTGTTCTAGTATCTCTTCAATTGAATTTTGTTGCTTTGTTTTATCTGTAATTCCTCTAACTTTGTGTATATCTATTCTGATCACCTTTTTACCTATTTCATTCTCTTATTTGATTCATTCTATTAGTTTATATCTACTATTGTTAAAAAATTTTTCTTATTATTTTTATAGAAATGTTATAATGTTTATATTCTCCTTCTCTTTTATTTTGTTATTACTTTTTAAAGTTCATTTGTTACTTATATTTGTGATTTTTGATAAAAAAGCAATAGACTGTTGTTTCTCTTAATTGCTATTAAGAACTAATACATCTTTAGGAGTGGTTTGCTTCCTTATTACTGAGTCTTGATCTTTTGAAGACTGTTTATCCCTCTAAAGTATCTATTCTAGCATATAATCTTTCTAGATTAGCTAGAATACTTATTAAAGAATATTGTGTGTTTTCTATTTTGGATTTCGTATTAACTTTAGAAAATCTATTTTTATGGCTTTATTGATTTTTAATTGGTTTTCTATTGTTTCCTGTTACAAGATATTCTTTTTTAATGTTTCTTTTATATTTTATTCTATTATTGCTTCTCTATTTGATCTATCTCAAATTCTTGAACCTATGATAACTTGTTGAAGTAGAAATAGACTATATTGATTCATTATCAGATTATAAGACATGTGTTGATTTATTGTATACTTCTATATTTCTAGATCTGAATCTTATATTTCTATTTTCATCTTTAAGATTCTATCTTTCTGTTTTAGATATGTGTTTGATACTTCATAAAAAGTGATATCCTACAAGAATATATATTATTTGTATATCTTGTCTTTTTCTTCTTTTGTCTTAAAGCAAACTACTATAAAATTATGTTTCTTAAGTATATAGGGATCTTTGGATATATAACATGCCTTAGCTTATATATCATTTAATACTCTAGCTATTAGACTGATATAAGTTTTATTAATATCTAAAAGTCTTGCTAAGTTGTTATTTTTCTCAATTAATATTTGATTGATTTCATTGTTACTAAGCTCAGACTTAAAAAATATAGTTCTTGATGTTTTTGTGCTAATTAGAGTTATTAAAATTGCTTCAGGATTTAGACTGAGATATTTGTGCCATTTAATATAGGCTTTCACTTATGGTTTTGTATTTACCTTATAGATATAAATGTTTTTGACTTCTCTATATCTTTTTAGATATACTTTTATGAGGTTTTTATTATTTTTCTGATCTTTATCTACTAAATATATATGTTAGATAGTAGTATCTTCTTTGATTTTAGATTCTTGAAAAACTTTTCTATCTAGGTTTCTTTTTGTCTTTTGTTTCTTGCGAATAATCAAGGATGTTATATTTTGAATAGCAAAGTTGTCTTCCTTTCAGTTAACTTCTTTATATAACTTATAATATTTTTTTTTTTATATCCAAAAAAACTAGTCACTTATTTCTATTGATAAACTTTTTTTATAGTAGGTTTCTTTTTTCTTGTAGAAATTTAAAAGTGTGCTTAGATATTTCCTAATTTTATATTTTGTTTCTCCTGGAATATTGATTGTCATTGCATTTAATCTATAAGTTCCTTTTTTTTTTTATAAAATAAGGATTTATTGGTAATACCATGTCTTTATTTCTAATAGTATAAGAGCTATGTTCACTAATGCATTGTTTTTTTACTATTTCTTGAAGTTTTTGTGATTCCAATTCTTCTATCTCTTGTGTGCATATTATTATTACTTCATTGTCTATTGTTGATTTATTATCTATTTGGTTAATAATCTTTATTAATTATTATTTTGATTTATGTTGACTTTTAGAATTCTTAATAATTTCTATAAACTTATCTTCAGTATAGAGTTGTATAAGATCTTCTTTAATCTCTTTGCCTTGTTGTTAAAGATATGTAATATGTTGAGTTAGGATTTATTCCTTGTAGAAGGTTGTTATATAAACTTCTAATATCTTAACTATGATATTATCTAGAATAGTATATATTTCTAATAATGAGACTACTGGTCTACAAGGTTTATTATTTCTTTGTTTTAGTAGTTGTTGTGAGATCTATAAAGTAGAGTGTTTATCATATTTTATTGAGAGATTGATTAAAGTATTTACTATATCCTTTTTTCTTTTACTGACTATATATAATATATATTATATTCTATTCATATTTGCTACTAGTTTAGATTTATTGATAAGTTATGTAATTGCTATTTATACTTATCAATAATTTATATTAGGTTGTAAATAAACTTTTCTGAAGTTATTATTGTTTATATTTTTTAATTAGGTAATATGAAAAAATCTTGTTGTACTATTTTGATATATTTATTTATTTATATTGAAAATCCTATTCAAATTTTACAAGTTATTATAATATTTATATAGAATATCAATCAACTTGTTTAGATCACAAGTTATATGTGTATATGTGTGGTTTATTTGTTACTTTTATATATATACTTGTTTTGTTTATTTATTTTTATATATTTATGTTCATATAATAAGGTAAAAAATTAATATATTGTTTGTGTATGTATATATATTTAAACTGTTTTGTTCTTAAGGAGCTTTAATATCTTTCTAGACATTTAAGTAACTGAAGTAACATGATTTATTGGTTAAACTTAGTTGTTTCTTGGATTTCTTGCAATGTCAAAAAAGGTGTTAACCTGTATTGGCCTAGCTGTAAGCTATGTAAAATTAATATTGGCTTCCTTTTTGGACTATGAATCAGTTTACAGATTTCTTTTCTTTTTCCTTAAAATTTTTAAGAAAAAGAAGTAAAAAAAAAATTAGTAAAACAATATATATCTCTTTCCTTGATATTTTTAAATAGCTTGTTGTATATATAATAAAAGAACTTGGTAGCTTGATTTAAAGGATATGTTGTTTTTTCTTGTGTGTTTGAACAGGTTCAATTTTTCCAAAAAAATTATCAAAAGAAGAAGTTTTTATGAAAAAAAAAGGATCAGTAAAAAGAGTTTTTTTTTAATTTAGTTTTAATAATATATTTCATAATATAAAATATATAAACATTTAATAAAGCATATATGCCTAGTCTGATAAAGGGCTTTAAAAAAAACTAAAAATATAATTTTAATATATATTTTATTTAAATATTATACAATTAAGTATATATCTGCAATAGTGATCTGCAGGCAATAATGTTAGAAGTTGGAAGGATATTTATCTGAACTTCTAACAGAATGATAAATTATTCCTAAAGTTGCACTTAAAAAGGTAAAACAATCAAGATGAGTTAGTTAGTTAAAGAATTAGCTTTAGTGTCACATGTTATATATACAACTTGCAAATGTTTAATAAAGCATACATAAATAGTCTAACAGAGGACAAAAAAAAAAAATTATACAATTAAGTATAAACTCTTTTTGCTAATTCTTTAATCATATATAAAAAAGATATTTGCAAGATATTTTTATTCTTCTTGACTAATAAAGTCTTTCTACTTTTCTTAAAATAACTTGAAGCTTGTCTTCAAAAGTCACTATTACACTCTCTTACTTATTTACAAACTCTTTTATATAAAAACTTAAATCTCTGGTTACCTGAATAGTTTCAAGCATATATTTTCTTTACTAAAGGTAAAAATGTTCTAGGAAGTAAAAGGACTAACTTGTAAAGTGTCACTTTTTCAAATTGAATTTAATATAAAAATAGAGATTTTCTAAGTAGGGAAAGGTTTATTATTTACTTTTTCATATATTGTCTTTTGTCCTCTTAAGTATTTGTAGTTTTTTTATAGTTTTTTTGAAAAATTTTGCCTACTTTAACTTTATCTTGAATTTTTGATAGCACAATATCATCTGAATTCTGATTAACTAATATGAAACATATTGGTAACAAGATGTAAACAAGGTTCCATTGATCACATTTATATATTCTGATAATATTATTGATGAAACAAAAGAAAATCGATTGATGTGAAATCCTTCACTTCTCCAAATAAAGTGTAACCGAAACAAAAAAATAATGAGTTCATTAGGATGGGTATTAAATTTTCTAAATGATGAAAAAATGATTATTTGTTTAAACTGAGGTTTTTAACTTCTTATTATTCTAGTTAGATTAAATATATAAAGAAGATTATTTCTTTATCCTGATTAGGCAATAAGACTGAAAAGTAGAAGACTACAAGTTACTATCCTTTTTTAAGATTAAGAATGCATTTTCTCTAACATTATGTAATAATATCATAAGCAATAAAAATCTTTATCACTTTTTCGAAACCTCCTACCATTGTAAGACAAAAAGATTCTTAGAAAATGACTTTTTGGACAATAGAAGATATACACTAGTAAAATTTTTTTAACTAGATATAACTGCTGGAAGATATCAGTAGTTATATAATATAACTAAAAGGTTATATAAGAACTTGGGATTTACTATAAGTTATTAAGGCCTGTATAGGCAGATAAAAAATTAATACTGAAAGAAAAAAGTGGCAAGCAAGACACTAGATTTGAGTAGATAATAAGAATTTTAAATGGTCATAAGAAAATAATCAAGATTACAAATGAATAAGTTTCTCAGATAGTCAATAAGAAGAAGAATATTCCAAAAGAGTTTATTTCTAATAAGAGAAGGTCTTTAGTAAAGATCCTTTGGAGGACATGAAGTAGTTTTATTTTCTTTTTCTTTTTCTCTTTATATAAATATAATTGTGTATTTTTAGATATGCCCCTTTCTTTTATTTTTCCTTTCTCTTATTGTAGTTTTAA